>VZRQ01001500.1:11284-33206 GCA_013397975.1 Machaerirhynchus nigripectus
TTTTTGAATTAGAAGGGAAGGACTGATTTTTCTGTGTGCTGGAACATCTAGTTGATGGCTGAGGATAAAATTGATTTAGAGAACAAAATGCTGCCATCTCTATTTGTGCCATTTTAAAGGCTTCTATGGATTAGCAAGCAAAAACAAAAGATAGCTTTCATTTTGGAGAAGGGGGGCAAGAATGGGTGTGCTTGTTCAGCTGCATCTTGATTAGGTATTAAGTCTATGAGAATCTGCTTTTGTTAGCTCAAGAAAAAGAAAGGACATCTGAAACTGGTTGGGTTTTATGATATGTGAAAATCTGCCTATTTACGAATTTGTTTAAGTGTTCTAAACCCCTTGAAATGCCATGCTGTCTGCTTCAAGACATGATGATCTCAGCTTTAAGTATAGAAGTCTGAATTAAGCTGGGGAGAAGGGATGAACACTACACTTTCTTGGGAAAAATGACTTAGAGAAAGATCATTCTTTTGTACTTTTGCTCCAACACTTTGTATTTACAACAAAGTTTTTTGTTTTGTTAAAAAAAGGGAGAACATTTATCTTTCTTTAAGGTGTAAGGGCGTAAGGTAATTCTGAATTTCTATTGTTGTAACTGGTTATAGGATTTCCAGCCATTACTTTTCAGACAGTAAACTAGACTAGCTGTCTGTGGCCTCAAACTGTGACTATAAATGGTCAGTTAAACAAATCAAAATTTTCAACAAAACCCATGGAAAGCTTTTAGGTTGTATCTTCAAACTGCAATATGACCTGTAGAATCAGATCACTAGCAGGGACCTAGTGCCTCCCTGTGTCCTCCTAGCAGGATGAGCTATACCAGTGTCATTGCTGATAAGGTGCTTGTTCTATCTGTTAGCAAATACATCAACAGTAGTGGCAACCCTCTTCAGGTAGCAGATACCTTTCGTGTCCTTGCTGTTGAAGTGTTTCTTCAGTTACAATTTCAGTCTTCTCGTTGCAGCTTCTGCTCTTTACTATGCATTTTCTTCACCCTGAATAAGGAGAGCAAATCATTCCCCTGCCTTCCAGAACCATGCTGCATACCTCTGAAGTCGAGTGTTGGTTCTCTGAATGGTGTTGCCCAGCTGCAGTACAGTGCAGTACTCCAGGGGAGGAAATGCCGTGCTGAGTAGCATAGAAGGTTTACTTGGTATACAGCTTACCGAGGTGGCAGCCTTTTTTGCCACAGCATGCTATTGACTTATGTTCAACTTCTGATCCTCTGTGACCAAGAGATTCATTCCTAAGGCCCATTATTTCCTTTCCTTTATGTTCCTGTCTAGGCATGCTATGGGCCTTTATCCCTGTCCTTCTTTCTACTTTTCAGTGCATTTTTCCATTCACTGTAAAGTGAGTTTTGAAGCTATTCTCCAGCATATTCTGTCTTTCTCAGCTTGAAACTCACTGCAAATTGAGGATTAGGGTAAATGAAGAGATCTTTATGCTTGTTAGTGGGAAATACTAAAAAACACTGGGCCTATCATGAATGCAGATCTTCTTGGTTTCAAAAAAACCAAAAATAATTTATCCATACATGGTTTAATAATCAAGCAGTTTTGTTCTTGTTCCCATGAAGTTTTTGCTGTGCTTGTAATGTTGTTCCTAATAATGCTATGACTGTCAGATTCTTAGCAAAGATGTTAAGATCATCGGCCTTTCTTATCTGTAATTATTCTGCCTTTTTGGACTTTGCATAATTGTGATGTTTTCTGATCAAAAATATTTCTGAGATGTGGTTTATATCTGTTTCACTTAAAATATTATGCATAAGAGGCTTTTTAATGCCTAAATTTCAGTAATAAAGCTAGAGTGTCTTTGCTCATTCATGTGTTTTGTTAAGCACTGTCCTTTCATAGTTCCCTATCCATTTGACGTTTGAGGTTCTGCAAGGTGGCCTCTAGCTGCTCAGTCTTCACTAATGTGCTTTTGGTATTTCATCAGACCTAATCAATATGAAGATATTTTACTTGGAATTCTCTGACGTTTCTTTGCTGTTTATGCTGCAGTGTTGTCCTTACATAACTAGCAATTTATCATAAATGATTTGTAATAATTCTAATATAGCTAAGATGCATGCAAAAAAGAATGGGCTTTCTGGCCTTCTTGCTGTCCTTGACCATATCTTTCCTTTTGTAAATGAGGGGATCAAACCTGACTATTCCAATCTGTAAGCAGAAGCTTTACTTTTGCTGTTTCTTACTACTGGCATACATGGTTTTGTGCTGTATATGTTGGTACTGCCTTGCTGGATTTAGGTTCCACTTCATGTATGCTTTCCTGTTTGTGTGAAGTCAGTGAAGAATCTGGGATTTAATCTCTTGTCACAATTCCATCCTTTCTGTTTTTCCTCTCTCCCTTTGGCCTCCTTGTGTAGATCTATTAACTGTCATCCATGTCCTTAACGTTGTTTCAAAAAGAAAATGTCATCTCTCCATAATGCTGTTTGATCTCCCTCATCACTCGCAGGTTCTATAAAGATGACCTTACCAGTTGGCGTGTGCTTTTCTGAAGTTTTACTTGGTTTTCATTTCCTTCCTTTCCCAATCATTATGAACTTAGTCTTAATCAAATTTGTTTCTGTTTGGACAGTTTCCATCAGCTCTTGTGTATTAGAATGCAATCTAGATGGTCTCTTTCCTGTTGCTTCTATTCTATAAGCAACAGAATATATATTAAAAAATCATAAAATGGGTAAGGAATTTACTGTCACGTTCCCAAAGTTTTGCTGAAAAGATTTGCGAATCTTTTCCCCCACGCAGTGAAAATAACCATTATTTTCACCTTCCTTGCAAATCCTGTGTAGTGGGTAGTTCTGCTAGTTACTATCAAAGGAGTTGTCAATCCTCTTTAAGTTGTTATTCATTAGTGAGTCACCTGATGGAACCTGAAGCATTGATATGAATAAGTGTTTAAACTGTTTTTCTGGCTTGATAGATTTTTGAAACTGAGCAGTGAATATACCAAGTATTTTAAAATGGTGACACTGTATTTAAGGTAGAATAGTACCTGTGACTTGGTTGGTAAGCTTAATTTGATAGTTATTTCTAAAGTCTGGTTGTAGCATAGTGATTAGTTTTTTTCCTCCCCATAATTCAGACTGTTGTTTAATATGTCTCTTTTGTTGGATGGCATACTTATTATTCTAGTAAAGTCTAGGTTCTACTGCTGTTACAGTCTCACTTGAATGTTGGTAAGGACAGAATCCTGACGGGGAGTTTTGTTATTGACTTGCATACTGTAAATGTATGTGCTTGGTTTGAGGAACTTTATGCTCTAATTTTTAGAAACTCTGTTATTCCAGGTACTTCTCCAGCTGTGTAAGAACTCTGATTTTCTACTGCCATCCCAGTCAAGTGGGCTCAGTGTGACAAGTACTGAAAAGATATTTGCAGAAATTCCAACTTGGCTTATGAATGAGAGCAAAATAGGAAGTAGTTTTAAAATAACATCCTAAAATAAATGACGAGTCACTGGGGTGCTTTCCTGGTAGGAGTGTAGCAGTTACAGATATACTTTTTATGCTTCTTCTGGTCTTTTATCTTTCTGTTGTCTTTGTCTCCTCCTTGTTACTGTGTTGCTCAGTTGTCCAGAGTAAATCAAGTTCTTAATGACCTTAAAGGTAATACTGCAAAGCATGCTGGGTAATTTTGGAGACAATGCTGCTTCTAGAGCACCGCAACAGCTCATTAGAGTGTGGTCAGATGAGAAGAGGGGAACTCATTGAGAGCTTATGTTTCTCCCAAAAACCTCTGCTCCCATCTTGGTTCTCCTGATACTTTTGGCTGTTCTCCTGCCGGAAAGATGCCTTCTGTGAGTTTATTTAGCTCCCTGATGTAGTGGTCTACTGAGCTGGCCCTTTCCCACTTTGTATTATAGTAATGTTTTCTGCCTGACTAGTTGTTGAGATGTTTGGCAGGTCACTAGATGCCTCCTGTATGGTTCAAAGAAATTGTGTCCCTGGAGGCAAAGGTGGCAAAGACCTCTTCTGGATTGGAGTCAGCCTTTGATTCGCTCAGCATCTCTTGGAATCTAAATTAAAGTGGGAACTCTGTGTCCTGGAAAACAGCTTGAAAGTAAAACAAAGCTGTGTGCTCACTTCAGAGACTTAAATACTTCTGTGTGTATTTAAGGTTATCTTAGACTTGGAAACTAAACAATGGAATGAAAATTTAGATAAACACATCTTTTGTTGTTTTGAGTGCTTAAGCAAGATGGGCTGAAGTTAGATTAAAGGAGAAATGTGGTAGCTGCCCTCTTTAGCCAAGTTTAAGAAGAGTCTTGACATAGTGAAGATATGTGAAAGGAGCACTTCGACATCCTGACAATAAATTCTTTGTTGCCAGTTGGCTTTGTTTCAAAAGGATTTACAGCTGTAAATGGGATGGGCAGTTGTGTACAGTGGTTCATTGAGAGTTACACACAGCCTCTCTCTATTATTATAAAGCATTGAAATTAGACATCTGAAATATATCCAGTCACTTTACATTTGAATGGGATCCAAATCTGTAGTAGATATTTGGCAAGTGTAGCTGTTGTCTTGTGCATCATATGTAGCTTATGTTTAAATTAATGTGACCTTTCTGTAATTTTAACGAACATCTAAGAGGATTCAAATAAAAGTAATTTAGGTACTGAATTGGAGCCCTCTAATTTCACTTTGGAAACTATTTAGCATTCTGTGGTTTTATAATTTTGAGTTTTTATTCTGGTAATATTTCTGCTACTTCTTCCTTTCCCCACTCCCACTTATGATATGGTGGTGTTTTGGTTTTTTTCATTGCTAAAGATTTTTCATCCCAGTCTTCTGGGATTTTAATATCGTCATCTTATGGGTGACTGATCTCACAATTAAAATGAGTAGTACAGTTCACAGTGGGGCAGAGGGAAAACTGTATTTATTAATGATGTGTCATGCTAAACTGAAGCGTATGTCCAAAATACAGAGGTTATTCTTGTTGAAATGAATGCTACCCATTGCTGCTTGTCAGATTGAATATCAAGTATCTGTTGAGAATAAACCTTCCCATTCCTTCCTATTGGTGAGAGTATTAGTGATGACAGTGTTTATAATTTAAAATACAGTTGGAAGGCTGAGTTACACAGTTTCTCACAGGTTGGTTAATATAGCAGTAAAGGGGAGATGGATGTGGCTACTTGTGCAAGTCTATTACTCAGGAGGCCTGTAAATTTGATTGGCTGCTGCAGTTCTTCCAGAATCATTGGATTTGAGAGCAATAGAAAGATAAGATATCCAATTACCCAAATGATTTGCAGGGTTAGCCAACGTTGTCATGGAAACGCAAGTTGGAACAAATTAAATTTTAAGCAATAAAATAATCTTAAAGCACGTCTGGGAACAAGAAAATTTGGCAGTGGCACTTACCTGAATTGAATCTTAGCTTGACATGCTGTTGTTTGACACTGATACACTGCGGGGGTCTAAACTTTTAAATGGCATGTTGCCTTTATTTTTTTTAGTTTTTATTTTGCAGCCATTGCCAAAATGGAATGTAGTGTATTAATTTTAAATAAAAGGGCATTCATAATATATGCATATCTCTGTGCTCAACCTGGATTCAATAACTCATGAACAGCAAAGTTCACAGAATGCTAGCCTTAATCATTTGAAGCTTTTGTGTGTTTAAGTTTTGAGATTTAATTATACCTCCAACATCCCCTGATCCCCTGAATTCTTAGCAACAAATATTTGGAGGTGCTAGAGTCTTGCTATAGCAAGTACTAGCAAAGCATGCAGAAAGCTAAGCAGAGTGAAATACTTCTTTTTCTGTGATTGCTCTGTGAATGTGTGTGCTTTCTGTTGTTTTCGAAGATCTTGATTACAAAAAGAATTAAAGCTTTGTCATTTAAGTGCACTGCTTATTTCAATGATTCTGTTGGAAAAATTAAAATACTAAATACTAAACTTCAGCACAAGACTAAAATATACAGTTTCTTACTGCATTTCACAAGTCTTTGGGTATTTGAATGAGTTCTGGCTTGCAGCAAGGATTAAAAAAAATACGGTCAAGCCTGTCCCATAAAGAGGGCTTTTATTCACATGCCTTATAGACAGATGGAGATGAAAATTGGGCTGAGGTCAAGCCATTTGCAGCATTCTCATAGGCTTCGATTTTTCTTCTCATCCTCACCACAGATAATCTCAAATGATTCAGTAATGACCAAAAGTGCAACATTGACCTTCACTCCCCAGTGGATTACTGTGTTACATGCTGTAAATGGCAGGAAGTCCATTTTGTCCTTCCAGGAGGAGTTCAGTGTTGGACCTGGCTTTCTAAGTCTTCAATGTGTAAGCAGAGGCAGAGTGCTTAAGAATTACCTTCTAAAGCTTTTGTGAATGTGCTTTAACAGTATATTCCTTTCTGTGCATTAAAGGCTGATTCGCTGTTTCTTTTGGTTGAAGGGAATGAATTAGGACATGCTTCTTTGGTATTATCAGAACGTTGGGTTTTTTTGCTTTACTTTTAATCATGTTGTTCCTAAGCTGTATTTTTCTGAATTTAATTACAAATTCAATTTTCAAAATTGGTTTAGAATAATGTCATAAATAAAATGTAATGAATAAGAATACATAAACCCATCCTTCAGATCTGGTGATAGAGTGCTTTCAGATCTGATCTAACTTTGTGATACTGGAAGTTCAGCGCAAAAATAAATAACAAGCTTCTGACAAAAAATGGACGTTTTTAGCTAAGCATTGCTTTGTAAAATAAAGTCTGGACAGCTTTGAGGAGTCTCAGCAACAATAGTAGAGCAGCTGTTGCAGCACAAGTGATAAAACTAATGTGTTGTAAGATTTAATTTTTGCCTTAAATCACCATGGATGCTATAGCTGAAGTTACTACAGGGTATGTCTTGGTAGGCACTGGTTGGAGAAAACCCAAAATTATTCCTGTTGAAACTTCCAAAGCTGAAAGGAGATTAACTAATTCTTCTCAGAGGGAGTCTGTGTTCTTCAGTCAGAAGTTAAACTGCTGGTTCACATAAGCTCAGACTTCTTACATTAGAACTAAAATACCACATGGGTGTTTGTTATACTGTGAAATGGAATTTGTATACTTGTATTATAATTCCTTTTCATTTCATTGCAAAAATTGGTAGTTTTCAAGAAATCATGTTGACTGAAGTATGATACCTTACGTAGAGCTTTGGAAAGTACAGGCTATCAAAATGCAAAATTATGTGGAATAGACTATTGTAAAAGAAACAGGTCAGTACTTTTTTCTAACAATGCAGAAGGAAAAAAAATTCAATTCTACAAACAAGCTTAAGTCCTTAGTAAAATGCCTTGTTTAAATGAGTATTATATTTAGTAACTAGTCTGGCTGCTTTGTTCTTTGTCATTATGTTAAGAATTCACTTTAACAAGTGAGCAAGACAAACTTAAGTACAAACACGAGTTTGGCAGTGGTTAGGTCAAAACATTTAAGTCCTTAACTAAATGGAACAGAGGCAAAAAAAATTACGCAAGTGAAGAAAAAAAAATACATCAGCTCAACTTAATTTTACAAAATGCAGCTGAATTCCTTCATGTTAATTTTTAATGATACTTCAGAAAGGAGGGTAGCACTTCAGTCAGGGGTCTGACAAGCTAGTCATTTGCAAATAAATCAAAAGACAATCATTACAGCAGCAAGAACCAGTGAATGATGTAGTTTTGTTATTCTTTGATGGGCCTCACACTCAAGTTCTCTATTAAAAATGAATGTATTCAAGAGGCTCTGCATTAAGAACACAAACAATTAAGGGCACTTCAGATGGTTTGCTAAGAGCTGCCATAGAGCTCAGAGGACTTTCATGAGAGATGCAGGCTTCTGTAGTGTGCTTTACCAAGGAGCCACAGAACATGGGCAATTAGTCGTGTTTGTCTATGTTTGAGCAGCTTTCTGCAAAGTTTCCTTTGTTTATTCATCCTTAGGACCTCTCTGTATGTCTCAAGATCAGCAGTTAGGTAGTAGTTATGTTATATTTGAAGGCCTCTAGAAAGAGGAGACAAGTACCTTTATTTTAAGACTTTCAAATTCATGAGCCCCAGGTCTGGGGGCTTACTCTAATGACACCAGTTACTGATGTCTAGTCTTGATTAACAAAACTGTTCTTGACTCCTTCAGAAAGGGGTTTTGCTTTCCAGAATGAATGTGTATACACTCACAGGCACACGTGTGTATGTATACTCAAGGGTATTTCACCTTAACAAGCAAATGTACATTGTCTATTGAGCAGCTGCATTTATATTTAGAGTAACAAATGTCTCTTTTTCTCAACTCTGAAAACAACCCCTTGCAACTCTTGATCAGCAAAATTACATTAATTGTGCATTAAAACCTAACTTGCACAACTTGCTAGGCAACAAAAATATTTTTAATGTTTGTCAATAAAAATATTTTTTGCTTAATATTTGAGGGCAGTGAACAGGAGGTGTGTGAAATTACATAGTAGATAAACAATTTTGAGTACTTTAAATGCATGTGAAACAACTCTATCCAGCAAACTGCCTTTTAAATGCAAGCAGACTTTTTATGTTGAATAGAATAGGCATTTCAGTTTTCAGTGTAGATGTCTCTCGTCTGGCACTTGTAACAACAGCAGGAAATCTCAAAATAAACTTATTTTATAGCATGTACATTTAAGTTTACCTAGCACTGTAGTTGAGTTAAGGTTGCTGTTCTTATATGGTCATCAATGCCCAGCTTTGGTAAAGACAAACTAAGAAGAAAACACTTTTTTTTTTTCTGTTCTGATGTTAAGTCAGGTGTGATAGTACTGAGACTGATTTTAACGGAAGATTGCTGTGGAAAGTGGGAAAGTTGATTATGCCCTCTTTTTTAGAAAGTAAAGAAAACATCTAACTGACCTTCATTGGAAGGTAATTATAACATGATGCGCATGATGTTGCATTCTTTTATCTTACCTATGCTACATTATTACAGTGTAGCTCAGGTATTTGGGACTTGGGGCAGAAAAATCCAATAATGTGAACAATTGGCATGTTTTACAGACTCTACTAAAAATAGGGTTGCATTTTGTTTCCTTATAGCAGCAACAAGGACACTTACCTCAGAATAGGGAGACTTTTGTGTCAGCCATATAGGCCAAAGGACTTTTCGGTAGACACCAAGTGAATTTCTTACTTTATTCTTTCTCTATCCCCCCTTGTCACCCGCTATGATTCATACTGGTTTCTGTCCTGAAAAACAAAGTTAATCCCATTGGTCTAGGGCAATTAACTCCTTGGATCCTAAACATCTTAGCTAAACATCAGCCAAACAGATTGCTATGTAACAGACTACCTTTCCACAGCTGATGTACCCTGCTTTCTGGAGAGATATACTAGGTGTGTGGAAAAATGCCCTTTAGTACATATGTTTGTTTTTTTTTTTTTTTTTTTTTTCCCTTTAACAGAGAAATACCAGCAGATTTGGTAATAGTTAAGTCTGATAAGCAGTAATAGTTAAGCCGGTAACTTCCAAGTATTAACTTTGCTATTACGTATGTAGTACCAGAACTAAAGGCTAAACATGGAATTATGGATATTCTGTGGTTGTGGCCCAAGCACAACGGAAAAGAGCAACCTGGTACTCTGTGAAATGGTAACTGTTTCAGTTGAGAATAGAGATATGTTCACCTTGTTGCAGGGGGTAAAGATTTCCTGTAAAGCAACTGTGACTTCATTGCCCTTAGTTAAGGGAAACCTTCTTCTCCTAGGAAGAAGCCATCCCAGAACTTCTTTGGAAGCTTCTTCAGAACTTTATAGAGTGGTTGTGTCAAATATCAAGCTTTGGTCAGGTGGGGTACTTCATGTCAGAGAGAATGAGGTGTCTTACAAGTCAAGATGCTATCGTGTATTTTGCCTGTGTCTGTCAGAGATTGGAAAAGAGGTGTTAAAGCTTTTTAATTATATTTAGATCCCAAATCATCTGTCTGCTGAGACATAAAACTAGAGGGTGGGTTTTGTATCCTAATTATTGTGTGAGTGATGTATAAGGATCAACATATCACAGTGTCTTCTGAAAAAACCTCAGAATTATGGGGAGGTTGAGGAAAAAGCTTGGGAGAAGAGTTACTAGTTTTAATCTGACTTAAATAAGTTTATCTTTGCTTAGCTTTAATATGGTTCATAGAAGGCCTAATGATTCACAGTAGTGACCTTGTTTGTTCTGTCTTAAAATATAAAAACCCAACTAACCAAGAAATATCTTTATGGGTTAATTGTACGACAGAGATTGGCAGGAGCTCTTCAGCGTCTTTTACATAGGCTTTGTTCTTGTCTGGATACTGATTTTGGTTTTGTGTAACTGTGCTACAGTTTTTTTCCTTAAAAACAGTGAAATAGCTGTTTTTGAGGAAAACTGAGGAAGTTGTGTAGGTACTTCGAGGGTTAATTATAATAGTGGTTCTGAATTATAGGCAGATGTATAGGTCTGAAAAGCTGTAAACACAGGTAATACTGAGTAATGAGAGAAAAGGATCCCTTTACCCCACCAGGAATCCAGTGTTAAGGTTGACATGCTAAAATGGAAGATACAGATGTACAAGATACATAAAGCTGTTAAAAAGTGGGACTCAAGCTCTTTGTCTTGCTGTAATCTCTGTTGATTTCACTGAAGGATTTCTTTACTGGTTCCTAACCTTGTTCTCCTGCTGGTCATGGTTTCACAAATTTGCTGTTATAGACTATCACATTTTTCTGATCTGATTTTTTTTTCCTTGTTTGCATTATTTTAATTCTCTTTCATTATGGATTTTAGAAGTCTGTACTTTTCGTCTCCATTATTCCTCCCTTCTCTTTTAGTATTTCTTTTGTATTCCCAATGGTGCGTTTCTGTCAGTAAAATTAGTTTTACCTTCTAATAGGTAGATAAAATTGATCATGAAAGAGGCATTTTTCTTCTATGCCTGTTGCCTTCATGTTATGCTGCTTGATAATTTGAGTAATAATAAATCTACCTTTTAAAAGGCTTTATCTTGGAGTTAATGGATTTCAAAAATGCTCTGCTTGTTAATGAACTATATACAAGGAACAGATTTGTGCCTAAATGTGTATACAGATTAGGTGCTTTAGACATGGCAGATGTCCTAGAGTGGCTAATGAAATCTCTTTCCTTGTCTGGGGTTATATATTAAGTATTTATACTTGCAGTAGTATGAAAAATGGGTGATTTTTTTGTTACTTTCTTCACTGTCTGAACTTGATATAATCCTGTATATAGTTAATATATGTCAAACCCCCTAAAATGCTGTTTTTAATCAAAATACTTTTCCTCTGTAGACAGAAATCGCCAAGAGATTGAATACAATTTGTGCACAAGTCATCCCATTTTTGTCTCAGGAAGTAAGTAAAACTGTTCAGCTGTTAAAGTGCAATTATGTTGTTTTTCTGTTTGCAAATTAGCTAGTTTTAAGATGTTAATTTTATCACAATACACAAGTGTAAGGAACATCTGTTATAGCTGAAGTGTGCAAACCCCCTGCTAATTTGATCTAACAAATCTGAGTTCAAGCTAGTGACAATGGCTCAGCCTCATTCATTGCCTGAGGAGAGTGGGAGTCTGTAAAATAGTAGCAATGCAAGCAAATGCTTTCATTTCTAATCATGGTGATTGCTTATTAGATATTCAGTTGTCAAATGTAGATCTAGTGAAATAAACATGCTTATGTTTTCTACGTAATTTGTATCAAAGGTGAGTATTTAGCTCATATAGAAGACACTGTTTAAGGCTGTAAACCTACATTTGGTCTGAGTGACTGTGATTTTAACATTTTTTGGGCAGCTGCTGTTACATTTTGAAGCTTGTTATTTTCAAACTACATTTTTACAAAAGTTTACAAAGAGTATTTGTAATTCTTGATTTCAGTGAATCAATTTTCCCTGTTTGAAATTTCAATTGGTTTTGCTATGTGAGCTTTTGCTATGTGAGCACAGTCTATAAGTGTTAAAATTGACACTAATGTAAAGTTGACATTATTGTCCTGTCAACTCAATTAAAAATTATTATTCATCTGCCAGAAAACTAATAATGAAGTGGTGTGGGGAAGCTGCTGCCTTCAGGTCTCTTCTTTCCATTCAAACAGGTGAAAAATAAGGCATTGTTACCTTTTAGCTGCAGGAGATGTCTTGCAATGGGTAGTGTGGGCTTCTGCAGACAAACTGGTTGTTCAAGTATTTTTGATCCTGGTTTGATATGGTGTGGTCAATACCTGAACACAAATTCCTCCCTATACCCCTTCTTCTTTCAACAGCATCAGCAACAAGTGGCCCAAGCTGTAGAACGTGCCAAACAAGTGACCATGGCTGAATTGAATGCCATCATCGGGGTACGTGGCCTTCCAGGTCTACCTCCTACAGTGTGTATAACTTGCTTTCATATCTTACTGCTTTGCTCTTTTTAAAATAAACTTAGTGTTTTGATACCTAAAACAGTTTTGATGCCCAGTATTGCTGAAGTGTTTTTGCTTCACACAGATTTTAGCAGAGATAAAGGTAATAGTTTACTCTGTCAGAACATAATTTTGTCCAGCAGTGCTGTGTGTAACAAAATGTTTTCTGCAAGAAATAAAATTTTAGGAGAGCTGCTTGTTTATTTATGAGTATTGTATGTCAGTTGAGCTAGATACTTTTTCCTCATGCTTTTTGTGATGCTTGAGTTCTTGGAGCTTATACAACTATTCATTCTTCTTTCTTTCCCTTTCTTGTGAATCTTTCATGAATTTTAAATTAGCAAGCTACTGAATAGAAACTTCACTTGCTTTTGAAGTAGTATTAATTGTCTGACACAATGTTCTAATAGCCTTTCACCAAGAATGTGCTTTTAAATATGCTAAAAAAGTTAATACTACTTGCTTGTGACTGGTTGTCAATCACAAGTCATTTGCTTTGTATGAATGAACTTTTTGAACCATACATTCCTTCCACTGTATGAGTTCATTTCCCCTGCCACTAAGTCTGGAATATTTCTCATGTTTTCTGCCCTTCCGACTAAGTGAAAGAAGTAGCCGAAACAAGAACCTGTCCTTTCTGATTTTATTCATATGTGAGCGCCTTGAGCTGATTCAAATTACTCATTTATCAATTTATGTTAATTGCTTGTGAGAAGATGCCCTGCTGGTCTTTATAGTTCCCTCAGACACTTTGTAATGATAATTAGACATGCTGCTGTACGGATTAACAGTGCCATAGTCCAATGACGTCTACAGACAATGGAACCAGTTAATCCATCTGTGCTTAAAATTACATCCCAACTGGAGATGGAAAAAAAAAATAGGAGTGAGGGAGGATTAAAAGAATGAGCCTCAGCTTGAAAATGCTCCTTTCATCAGTTTCTCAATTGCAGATCTGCAGTCGGTTTGCCTGTGGTAAGCTATTGGCAGTCAATTAGGTGAAATAAACTGGGAGGGTGACCTTCATTTCCTTTTAATAGCTTTTCCTCTCTGAAATGGGGAGCTTCAGTGGATTTTCAGCTTAAATTTTATTCAAGCTGCTTTATTACACTTGACAGATTAGCTTTGCATAAACATACCCCCCCTTCAAATCTGTGCTGTTTTTCCTTCGTATCAAATTTTGACTGTTACTTAGTTGATTTGCTAATCACATCTTAGAAACCCATACAATTACATCTGTATTTGTCAGAATCTCCTCTCTGCTTTGCTTGTGTAATGAATTAGTTTATGAATACCTGATTTGATCTTTGAAATACACAACATGTACGTTTGTGGTATTCGATTAGCAAAGATTAGAGAACTGTACTTTCTTGCATTTTTTAAAACAAATTGCTTCTTAAGGATGAAAATGGAATGGAAAACCCTTTGTTATGAACTAATTTTAAAGAAGTTTAAGCAGTGAAAGGACACATATGAAAACATATTTTAAAGTATTCTTTCTCACCTTAGATTAGTGCTACTTAGACAAACCAAATTTTGCTATCTCGAGCATGTCATCTAGTTCTTTTTAAAGTCTGCACAATAGTCTTTTAAAAGCCTTAGGATCTAGAAGTACCACATGCAATTAGGAACTTTTGGTTTTTTGTTTTTTTTTTTGGGGGGGGTGGGAGGGGAGGCTCTTTGGAAGCAGGAATAGCAGCCTCTACCGTTTTTGTTTTCTAATTATCTTAAATTCACCTGAAGAAATACTTTCCTGCGTCTTAACAAAAGACTTCTGAATGATGCCATACAAATCCAAAACTGTGAGTGAGGAAATTAACATGCTGGGCACAGAATTTGTTTGACCATGTAGATGCATGCATTTACATAATGCCAAAATTAGATGTATGTCCCAGTGATCTTTTACAGTCTTATTAATCAATAGTTACCTTGTGCGGCACAATAAGTTTCATGCTCTGACATATGCTTGGTTTTGTTCGAAAGGGACGGTGTACGTCCTGGAAAATCTGAATAGCATAAAATCAGGCTGACAATTCAGTGGACCTTTGCTCCCCCTCACTGAGCACTCAGGGTGTCAAGCCCTTTCCCCAGAGGGGAGGACACATCAGAATCCTGATGTCTGTTCCTACAAGCGGCAGCTGCACTGAGGGTGAGCACGGCACAGTTTGATAGCAGCTGTCAGTATTGTTCAGGGACCCGACTTCGTGTGAAGAACAATGGAAGGGCCATGCTGCTAAAGTGCAGTGTCTTTCAAGATAAGAAAAGATATAGTAATTTAACGGTTTAGACACCTATTATGAGCATGAAAGATCATCAAACTTCTTTTCAGAGTGCAAATAGGTTGGACCAATCTGTAACAGTAGAAGATGCAATCAAGTGGCTTCTGGTGTCACACTACCTAAAATACATGCATAAATCTTGAGGATAGGAGACAAATTTCATTTTCCTAGCTGGTATTAACTTGCCTGGTTTCTCTTGACTACATAAAATTCTGCATTTTTGCCAGGATTTGCCTTTTTCCGCCCCTTCCTTTCTGTCCTTAAGGGCCATTGTTTCCTGACACCAGATGATTCAAGAGTTTCCCAATTGGCTTCCTTCAGTTAGAGCAATTCCTGTTACTCCTGCGCAGTGTGTGAATTCTGGAAGGGTACAAAGACTTTTTTAATTACTGGAAATCATGTTTTGAAATACAAAATGATTTTGAACTATATTTATTTTATACTTTTTATTTCCAATTGAAAAGAGGGAAGCCTATTAGAGGACGGACTATGAGGATAGAGACTTACCGTCTCACAGGACTGCGATTTTTCAGAGAATTTGCCTACAAAATCAAAAGCCAGGCTTTGGAAGAGGTGTACAGCACATACAAAACAGAATGAATAAATTGACACTTTTTTTAAAAAAAGTAATATAGTTGGACTCAGTGAGCTTGCAAGCAGTGCTAATCCTCTGTGTTGATTAAAAATTCTTACTTCAGGAAAAAACCCTGGATGATGTTTGGTTATTAATAATCATACTTCTGGCCTTACACTTATCCTACGTGTTCTTGAAGGCTTTAACTTTCAGTCATGGGGTAGCAGTGGGGCTAACCAATCTCCTTCCAATTTTTTTAAAAATAGCACCATTTAATATTTATTATATTAGAGTAGAATGAAGTAGCAATTTTGCTAGATAAATAATGAACAAAGGAGAAACCTTCAACTAAAAGGATAAGTGCCCCCATTAACTCCTTAGCATTTCTGCAGCTGCAGGCTTTGTCCACTTCTGGGGTTAAGGAATAATCTAGATCATGGCATGAAAGAATTAAGTAGAATATTATGGTTTAACTTGAAGGGTTGTTTTGACTTATTTGTGTGTGGTTTGAGGTTTTTTGTGTGTTTTGTTTCATTGTTTGCTTATTTTTTTGGTGGGGTTGTTTTCTTTTGATATGTCTCGAAAATAACAGGCTCATGCTAGGAAGTATGAGTGACAGTTAAATTGGTATGTCTAGGTGTGAACAATGCAAGATTAGTTTAACTTTCTAATCAATTAACTAGTTTTATGAGTAGAATATGCAAATATCTGAATGAGAAATGCAAGCAGCAAACTGGAAACTTTCTTTCGCGCTGCATTTTTGATGCATGATTTCAGCATACCACCGAGAATCTAGGTATGTCTTATTTTGCCTTTTGAGGTGGGTTGCTAATGATTCTGTGAAATATGTATCTCTTGGACTGACAGTGCTCCTGAGACAGATTGAGTTGTTGGCCTCTGAGAAGCCTCTCCACTGTTGCATGAGGTGATTGGCTAAAGGATTAGCAAGATGTGGGATTATTTTTTCTCTGTTGGCTGTGGTTGCCAGCTATCTCTGGGATTGTAGTGTGTGAAGCTTAAGAGGATGAGGTTAACCTCTTGAGGGTTTATTCTTATGAGTGTGTAGTTAATCCTTAGAAAGCCTATAAATAACTAGGCTGTATGTTTCATTATAAAATAGAAATACAGACTAGAGCAGAAATGAATGCAGAATTTAGTGCAAGGGAAGAGCTAAGCAGCTGTAGCATTACTTTAGATCCTTCTCAGCCATGATCTGCATTATGTGCTGAAGGAGGGGAAATTGCCTAGTTCTTTTAAATTAAATAAAATGAGATCTAGTGAGCACGAGACACTCTCCTCACTTTTAACATGAACTCCCTAACCGCAAGTCCAAATTACTGAACTCTGGCAATAGGAGCTCTATTGTGCAGCAACATCCTGGGTTATTCTTCATATTTTAGAACACACAGAGACCTTTTATCCTAGGATTCTGTCGTGGTAGCTGCTTTTAGTATATACAAAGGCTTCTGACTTAGTTTACAAGTTTAAAATAGATAGCAAGGGAGGAAGGTATTTGTCAGCCTGGAGGTAGTCAGTATTCTCAAAATACCAGTCCCCAAACAATGATCAGATTTTTACTGTTAGTGCTACTGAGCATGGAGGAAAAATAATGAAGTGATATTGATGTGTATTGGTAGCTTGAGCTACTCAAAAGAGAAAATCTGGGACAAAGTGTGTAAAATATGAAAGAATGGTGTTAACCAACCCCCACACTCTCTGTGGACTTATGGGGAAATGAATCTTGGAGCAGCAATGTAGAGGAAGGTAGTACCTAAACAAGATAATTTTCTGCAGAAGAAGATATTAGTCATTCTGGAGAGGGCAAAATTGCCCCCAAAAGTCAAATGGAATTGCAGGCCAGACCTCCCTTGCCATTCAAGGCTTCATGTGAGGTGGACGGAAGAAGCTTCACCTTGGATCTTGCCCAAAAACAAAACCAAAAGAACTTCAGGTGGTTCTCATCTAGATCTAGTATCTAAACTACAAGTCAAAGGTGAGACCAAGTATACAGTTACAGATTTGTGAAGCCTAAGAGCTTTCACAAAAGGAGTGAAAGGATGACAGTTGAACAAAAATGTTGTTATCTAGTGCTAGAACCTGAGGATATATGCAGCTGCAACTGTGAATGCAGAGAGGGTAGATTCTCATGAGACAACACGTGAGGTACCAAATGTAAGTTGGTATCGCTTGCTAGATTCCTTTTTACTAGGTGGGTGTTGGGGATATGGCATGTACATGTTGAACCGTGTAGAGCTCAAAACTGGTCTGTTTTGCAGCAGAGGTGAATGGTAAGTTTGGAAGAATGTGTGATAATAGTGAACAAAAGAGTCTCAGTGGAACATGTGGTTTCAGGAAGGGTTAGATAGAAGGATTTGATATTGAAGAGTTGATTGATTCATTTTGTGAAATTGGCTCCAAATTATTCTGTTAGACTGGTTTGGAAAGAATGGTTTTGGTGGAATATAAGGGACTGAAGTTGGATAAAAATGCTGGAATAGTACAGTTTGAAAGCAAGAATTTGCAGAATGTGGTTGGAGCAGTATGTGTGTGTATTCATACATGTAATTGGCACAGAGGGTAAGTTATTTAATCCTAGAGGAAAGGATTACTTCCTCTAGAAAGTGATTCAACTCACCTCTCTTGGTTCAAGCATATAGGCAGAATAGCTTACGATGTTTGAAGATAGTGATAAAGTGGATAATATTCATAGAAAAGAAGTTATTAAGCAAAAGGAGACAAAATGAAGTGATGGACATAATTTTTCTCTCTTACAAATGTCTGCTTTGTGTTTATACTTAGTGAGATTTGTGGGGGAATTGGAGTAGATAGAGTCAGTAGGCTGTGACAAAATACAATGTAACCTTCAGTACTTGTCTGGAAAGTAGTTGGACATACGGTAGGTTTGGAGGAGGAAGGAGTTGGGTGGGAGACGTGAATTGGTTGGTCCAGGCAAAAGAAAAATTCAGCTTGGCCTGCATATGAGGAGAAATTAAATGCAAAGATGGTGGTTGATTAAGGATGAAGGATGGTTATGTTCATGGAGTTGTCCCATCCCAGCGTGGGTAGAGTAGGGAAAGTTGTTGGGAGTTAGCATGTTGAATGATGTAGAGCTCTAAGTTAGCCTACTTTGCAGTAAAAGTGGTGCAAAGAATGAACCATATAGATTTTGAGAAGGAAACACTGATAAACTGAGGAGAACTAATTGCCAGTGCATGGATGGGAGTGATGTGGACTGCACAGGCGAAATACACCTCGAACTAGGTGCCAGTATCAATGATGGAGTCACTGAGAGTAGGAACGTGCAGAGGAAGATGCAGGTGGAGGAAGATACAGGGGGACACAAGTACCGTAAATATTAAACATTGGAAATGTACAAGAAAACAGCAACCTGCCTGCTATGTTTTTCATGGGGGAAGAGCAAGACAGACTGTTGAGATAGGGACTGTGTGGGAGGACCAGAGAAGACGCTTGCTTTCCTTATTCTTGTAGAGAGAGAGGCTAGCATAGGCAGTTAGGATAACTTTGGGAAATAGTAAAGGTGGGACAAAGACACAGTTTTCACAGCATTTTGCTGTAACTCTTCAATATGCATAAGAGTTTGTTTCAATTGCAGAATTTCTGTTATCTAGTAACGGCATTCTTTTTTAATTTTTTAGAGTACTTGCCTAACTACCAAGGTTGCTATCTTGTATAATAGTTAATTGCCTGAAATTAACACTGAACTGCCTGAAACAGTATCTAGTAGAGTTTATAAATGTGCTGGCTAACTGGCTCTTCAAATCGGATACTTAAAAGCAGCAGTAGTGAGGAAGTAAAAGCAAGAATTAGCAAAAGTGCTTAAATGCATGTTCAGAAATGATTGTTTTTTGGTGTGTCAAAGCTGTGATGGAATGTAGAGAAAACATACAAGAGTCTGGTCTTGGCTTGGAACAGTAAATAAAGATTGGTGTAATGCTTTTCTTATGACTATCGTATTTTTCTTTTTTTGGTGTCTCTGAAATGTTTTTGTAGTTAGTAGTAGTTGGGACAAAAGGGTGGTGAGTATAATTTCAAATCCTCTATTTAACTTCCCGATTTTAATTTACCAAAAAGCCTTGCTACTTAATGATTTCTGTCATGTTCAGCAAGAGTTAAATTTCTGGAGACTAAAAGAGCCTGGAAGAAAAAGAAATACTTTTTAAGATAATCATACGTCAGTAATAAAACCCTCTAGAGTAATATCTGTAAGTCATTTCCAAACTGGTGCATGCTTGAACTAGTTGTTTTTGGCAGCTGTGCAGCAGGAGCATACTTTTGAAGTGTTGTTGGATGGTGGTGGTATGCTAACAGTAGCTAAAAAGGCAAATACATAGATTTGAGGTTAGAAGGTGAGTAATAGCAGGAATTTATGGTTGCCGCAGAAATGAAATGTGCTGGCAGTTTCTGCAGACCAGAAGCAGTGTGTGCTGACAGCTTCATTCTAGAGAACTTCAGGCTTGCATCTAAGCCTTCAGAGAAGGCAATATGTACTTGTCTAAAATTAAAGAAAAGCTTTGTTCTTGAACTGACTTAACCTGACAGTGATAGAGGAATGTGAATGGTTTCAGAAGACCAGCCTTTGTCTTGCCTGGACCAGGAGATTTTAAGGTCATCTTCTGTGACTTTTAGACTGTGGTTCTGAATTCGTTACTTTCGTTTAGTCTGGGAAGTCCTTTGGTGGAGACATGTTTTCCCGAGCAAGGATCATTTTTTCTGTGGTGACTGACTCTACTCCTCCTGTCCTGTGGCATCTGTTTTTTACAAAGGCTTGTCTGGCTCTTCCATTGTTGCGGTCTTTTCCTCCTGGTTGCCTTCAGCTTGCTGTTTATCCCTTATTATTTCAGAATTTAGCCTAAGAAAAGAAAAAAACCAACATAATTTTATTAAAGTTAAAAAACAAGGCAAATAACATAAGTAATACAAGGGACCTTAAAAACATGGTCTTCTGATTAATTTGGGTGGGTTTTTTTGGTTTTTTTTTTTTGGAGTTTTGTTTTGTTTTTTGTTTTTTTGCTGTAAAGTGTTTGAGAGAGGAACTGTTCTTAGGCCAGCCCTGAAATATTAATTTTTAGAAGAATAACTGTATATACAAACACACTGAAGATCTATATTTTTACGTAGAAGTATAAACAGTCAATATATATGTAACATACAGAAAAGTATGCAAAACATATAGTACATGCAGTGTATAACAATATATTAGTGATATGTCAAGATGTAAAATGTTGTGTATGTATCATATAAAATGTGGTGTGTTTGTACATACATAAAAGGTTATACTAGCAAAAGGGCTGCTTTAGTTTGTGGGCTGCTTGTTGTGTTGCCATTATAGCTGCTGATACAAGCTGTACTCATGCTTCAGCGGGTCTGCACGTGGTACAACCTATGGAGTTTTAGGTTGACTTGCAGTGCCTAAAAGCACAGAGGAAGGAAGAAAACCCCTTTTCTGTTGGCAAAAGCCTTTGTGTGGGTGCAGCTACAGCAGTGGAGTGTTAGTGCACCTTGGGGAGAAGATGTCACTGAACTGGAAGAATTCCATCTGCTGGTGGTGCCCTGCATCCTCGCTGCAGGGCTCTGCCTGCATGGGGTGGGATGATCCACAGCATACAGAGGCTGCTAGTGCAGACCTACTCCAGTGAAAACACAAGTCATGCTGGCAGTGCTATATAATTATTCCCTTTATGTTAATGAGATGTTAGAAATCCTGCCATTTAAGAATTATCGCTAAAATTTTTTTAAATAGTTAATTGCTGATCACTTCAGTGGAAAAACAGCTGATGGGCTTATTCACTGGGTGCGGTGGCAAATCATTTGGGTGGGGTCACCCACATCTGTCATTTGCTGTTTACAAAAGTGATCTGAAGTGTATTATCTCTTATCTTTCTAATTCTGGTGCCTGGGCTTGCCCGTGAAGATGCCAAAAGGAAAGGCACTGAAACCTAGCTGTTTATGGAAAGACAGGAAGGCACAGTAAAGATAAAGAGTTGCTGCTCAGATTTATGCTAAGGGAAAGATGAGTCCTTTCTCCCTTGCGATGTATAGTGGTAATGTGGAAACTAATCAATGGTTAATAACCTACCCTTGAATATTAATTTTTAAATGCTTTTGGATTATGTTGGGAAGCATTGAAGACCTGTTTCTCAGTTCTGTAGGCGTAAAGATAACTACAGTATTAAAATTTAAAAATGTGATCTCATGATTAAGCAGAAGTACTGTGTGTTTACTGGTACTGGCCATGTAATTAATAGCAGCCCAAGCCTTTTTAGTGTTGGGAGACCTTTTTTTTCTCTTCTCACTGAAAAAATCCAAAATTTCTCATAAAAATAGAAAATATTTTAGAATAAAAGCCAAAAAATACATGTACAGAATCAGAATGAAAGAATGGGTCAGGTTGGAAGGGACCACAGGGGGACATCTGTCCAACCTCCCTGCTCAAGCCAGGTCATCCCAAAGCACATGGCACAGGATTGTGTCCAGATGGTTCTTGAAGATCTCCCTTGAGGGAGATTCCAAAACCTCTCTGGGCAACCCCTGCCAGGGCTTGATCACCCGCACGGTAAAGAAGTTCTTCCTCATGTTCAGGTGGAACTTTTCATCAGTTTGTTCCCATTGCCCTTTGTGCTATTGCTCGGCACCACCGAGCAGAGCCTGG
>VZRQ01001500.1:33646-75960 GCA_013397975.1 Machaerirhynchus nigripectus
GGTAATGGCCACTGCTCCCAGCTTTGTGTCATCTGTGACCTGCTGAGGAGGCATCTGTCCCTTTGTCCGAGTCGCTGACGAACAAGTTAAACAATGCTGGACTTATTTTGAACCTTGGAGTGCACCATTAGTGACAGGCTTCCCACTAGGCTTTGTGTTGCTTTGAAGTATTTGAGCAGGTTGCTGGGCCTCCTGTATCTGATTTTTTTTTCTTTTCATAGTTAAAGTGATACAAGGGCTTAGTATCAGTGTATCAGTGGAGCACTGAAATACAACTTCTCTGCCTTATTTCAGTTACCTTAAAGCTGAAATTATTTTGTGAAAAAAGTACTTTTTGGAGAATGTGTGTGGCAAGCTGCCTTTATCCCAGTATAGCATCAACTTTCTGTTTTATGAGAGGCAATTTATGCAACCCTTTACTGCTTAAAAAAAGTTATTGTGCAATTGATACTTGTTAGTGTGGTTTGCGTTGTCTGAACAAGCAAAAACAGGAAATGGGAAAAACTTTGAAGAGCGTTCTGTTCAGAAATGTAACAAACTTGTGTTAACTTACATCTTCTTTCTGACTTGGATATTTCCTTTCTGACATAAATTCTCTTCCCAGTAAAGCTGCGGGGTTTTGTTTGCTTTTTTTGGTGGGAGTGGAAAATCACTGTGAAGACCCCAAGATACTACCCTATACATCTTCTTTAATAAAACATAAAAAAGGTACAGTATTTCCCAGGGGACAGTTGGGCCTTTAAATAATCATGCCACTGCCACACAAATTCTGTATGTGTGAAATATATGGCATTGAATAGCTTTTGCCAGTATTGTCCTTTTATGGACTTAAATTTCTGTGACATTTCATGTGGTTTATAGATGGAAGAGACTTGCTGAAGACACTATTCTTTGTTTGTGAAGGGACATTCTCTTCTCCCGTTAGGCACTGTGGCTTGTTCACATAAGGATAGTTTTCAAATGACTTCTACAAACCCACATGCTTGGCTCATTAGACACGCCATGGTGGGCACTCTTTTGTTTACTGTGATATAGTGTGGCTTTCCTTCTGTCAGAATTTAAAAGATGAGGAAGCAGGGAAACCAAATTGACCAAGATAAACAGATATTTCAAAGGAATTAGTTAGAAAATCAAGAAATAATTTAGTACCAGACTAATTTTTTTCAAACTTGTTTAAGTACGGAGACAACAATAAGCAGTAAGAACTGGCACAGGGTCTATTGGCAGGCCTGTCACTAGCAGGAGGGCTACAAAGATGATTAAGGAACTGCAGCATCTCACTTACGAGGAAAGGCTTACAGACTTGGGCCTGTTCAGCCTCGAGAAGAGATGATTGAGCAGGGTCCTCATCAATGTCTATCTGTATCTAACGAGAGGGCGTCAAGAGGGTGGATCCAGGCTCTGCTCGGTGGTGCTGAGCAATAGGACAAGAGACAACAGGCACAAACTGATGCACAGGAAGTTCCATTTGAATATGAGGAAGAAATTCTTCACTGTGAGGGTGACCAAGCAGTGGAACATTGAGTGGAGATTGTCCAGAGAGGTTGCGGAGTCTCCCTCACTGGTGATATTCAAGAACCGTCTGGACACAATCCTGTGCCGTGTGCTCCCATGTGCAGGGATG
Organism: Machaerirhynchus nigripectus; assembly: GCA_013397975.1. Lineage (NCBI taxonomy): Eukaryota > Metazoa > Chordata > Aves > Passeriformes > Dicruridae > Machaerirhynchus > Machaerirhynchus nigripectus. The sequence continues at coordinate 35,271 of VZRQ01001500.1, forward strand.
ACCTGGCTTGAGCAGGGAGGTTGGACAGATGTCCCCCTGTGGTCCCTTGAAGCCTCAGGCGTTCTGTGATTCTGCAGTCTGAGAACCATGAAATTGGTAAGGTTGAAGGGGACTGCTGGAGCTCGTCTGATCTACTTGTCTCTGCTCACACAGATGACCTAGAGCCAGTTAGGCAGGACTGTGTCCATATGCCTTTTATGTTCATGGATGGAAACTCCAAAGCTCCCTAGGCAGCCTGTGCAAGGGCTCTGTCAAAAATGAGTCTGTCCTAATGTTCAGGACAAACCTCCCATGTTTCAGTCTGTACCCATTGCCTCTTGTCTTGTCATTGGGCCATGCAGTGTTGGGCTACAAAGATAAGGGACTGGGCTATGTCATATGAGGAGGGGCTGAGAGACCTGGGACTATTTAGCCATCTCAAGGCATATTGTTGGTTGCTCTCCATTTTGTCCTTGTGTCTTGTAAGGAGAAATCCAGAACAGGACATAGCAATCCAGCTGTAGTTTCAACAGTGGTGAGAAGAAGGATCCCCTCTCTAGACCTGCTGGTAATACTTTGTCTAATGCAGCCCAGGATGCTATTCACCTGCTTTTCCACAAGGAAACATTGCTGCTGGCTCGTGCACAATTTGGTACAGAAGGACCTTTTCTGCAAAGCTACTTTCTAGCTGTGTGAACCCCAACATATGTGTTTGAGATTGTTCCTCCTGGTATAGGATATTGCACTTTCCCTTGTTGAACTTCATGAGATTCCTGTGAGTCCATTTGTCCAGCCTGTTGAGTTCTCTGTGGATGTTAACACAGCTGTCTGGTGTATCAGCCACTCTTCCCCGTTGTGTACTGTCAGCAAAAGAAAGCAAACTCAGACCTTAGTTTTGTAAATTGCTGCAGTGGTACTGAAGATTAGGGTAGAAATAGGTCAGAAGAAAGTGTCTTGTGGGGACTATTAACACACTTTGCGTGGTGATATTATCAAGGAAAGAGTAACATCTAGAAGCACTGAGAGGGAAACATGACAATTGCTGCCAAAGTAAAATTGGGAAATGGAGCAGTAAGCAATGCATATTTGGTATTTCATGAATAAATCTGTTCACTTATGATAGAAAGGTTTGGCTTGGAAGAAACCTTCAAAGATCAAGCCCAGCCCCTCTGCAATGCACAAGGACACCTTCCACTAGACCAAGTTGCTCCAAATCCCATCCAGCCTGACTTGAAACACTTCCAGGGATGGGGTATCCAGTGTCTCACCACCCACAACATAAAAAAGTTTTGTCATTATGTCCAATCTAAACTTACCATCTTTCAGTGTAAAACCATAGCCTCTTGTTCTGCATCTACAAGCCCTGGTAAAAAGCCTCTTTCTGTTTTCTTACAGACCTACTTTGTATATAAAGATCACAGTAAGGTGTTCCTGTAGCCTTCAGGCTGAACAAGCCCAACTTTGTCTTTTTTTCTTAGGAAAGGTGTTCCAGCCCTCTCAGATAATTTTTGTGGGCTTTCTCTGGACCTGCTCTAGCAGGTTAATGTCCTTCTTGCACTGTGAACCCCAGAGCAGGGCATGTTACTCCAGCAGGCATCTCATGATGTAGAGGCAAGAAGAGGGGCAGAATCACTTCCTCTGACCTGCTGGCCAAATTCTTTTAATGCAGCCCAGAATCAGTTGGCTTTCTGGGCNCAGAAGGACCTTTTCTGCAAAGCTACTTTCTAGCTGTGTGAACCCCAACATATGTGTTTGAGATTGTTCCTCCTGGTATAGGATATTGCACTTGCCCTTGTTGAACTTCATGAGATTCCTGTGAGTCCATTTGTCCAGCCTGTTGAGTTCTCTGTGGATGTTAACACAGCTGTCTGGTGTATCAGCCACTCTTCCCCGTTGTGTACTGTCAGCAAAAGAAAGCAAACTCAGACCTTAGTTTTGTAAATTGCTGCAGTGGTACTGAAGATTAGGGTAGAAATAGGTCAGAAGAAAGTGTCTTGTGGGGACTATTAACACACTTTGCGTGGTGATATTATCAAGGAAAGAGTAACATCTAGAAGCACTGAGAGGGAAACATGACAATTGCTGCCAAAGTAAAATTGGGAAATGGAGCAGTAAGCAATGCATATTTGGTATTTCATGAATAAATCTGTTCACTTATGATAGAAAGGTTTGGCTTGGAAGAAACCTTCAAAGATCAAGCCCAGCCCCTCTGCAATGCACAAGGACACCTTCCACTAGACCAAGTTGCTCCAAATCCCATCCAGCCTGACTTGAAACACTTCCAGGGATGGGGTATCCAGTGTCTCACCACCCACAACATAAAAAAGTTTTGTCATTATGTCCAATCTAAACTTACCATCTTTCAGTGTAAAACCATAGCCTCTTGTTCTGCATCTACAAGCCCTGGTAAAAAGCCTCTTTCTGTTTTCTTACAGACCTACTTTGTATATAAAGATCACAGTAAGGTGTTCCTGTAGCCTTCAGGCTGAACAAGCCCAACTTTGTCTTTTTTTCTTAGGAAAGGTGTTCCAGCCCTCTCAGATAATTTTTGTGGGCTTTCTCTGGACCTGCTCTAGCAGGTTAATGTCCTTCTTGCACTGTGAACCCCAGAGCAGGGCATGTTACTCCAGCAGGCATCTCATGATGTAGAGGCAAGAAGAGGGGCAGAATCACTTCCTCTGACCTGCTGGCCAAATTCTTTTAATGCAGCCCAGAATCAGTTGGCTTTCTGGGCTGCAGATGCAATGATCCAATGACTTACCTTCTAGCACCTCCCAGTCCTTTTCAGCAGGACTTTGTCCCCCAGTCTAGGAACTGCCACAGCTTAGGTGCCAGACATTGCATTTGGCCTTGTTGAACCTCATGAGATTCACATGGGCCCACTTCTTAGGCCTGTCAAAGTCCTTCTCGATGTGACCGATTCCCTTAAGTGAATCAATTGCACTGCACAGCTTGGTGTCATCTGCAGACTTGCAGAGGTTGCAGTCAGTCCCATTACCTGGGTCACTGATGAAGATGTTGAGTAGTGTTCGTTACATTTGGGACTCCTGAGGGGCACCACTAGTTACTGGTTACAGAAGCGTGAAGCCATTGAATCTTTGGGTTGAGTTTCATTGACTCTTCAGATGCAGTCATCCAGCCAGTTCCTCATCCATGTAATAATCCATCCCTCAATGCCCAATGAGCCATCCCTCAATATTTCTTTGAGTGGCAAGAATTTTGTCAGGGACCATATCAAAGACATTCCCGAAGTCTTAAATAGATAGTATCTGTTACTCTTCCCATGTCCATTTCACTTTTGTAGAAGAATCTTCTAAGAGACTGTTTGTTGTCTAGCAAAATATTCTTCCGTATAGCTGAAATACTCTTTAGAAAGTGCTTACAGAAATTTAAATGCAAGTATTAATTAATGGCTTAGACTTGCTAATTAGCTTCCTCCTGCCAGATTTGTCTGCTGTGGGTTGTGCATGCAGGGTTTTTGGTTTTTTTAGGGTGAGGGAAGAAATGGGATATGACAGGAGCATAGCCTTGAATTACTTGCTTTTTTGAAAGGTTATATTTGCAATATTGGTCTTAAGAGTATTTCTAAACAGTGAGGGAGAAAGTTATTCCTTGATCCACTACCTGTATGTGCTCAGATTGTGGCTCTCTTGTGTCTGTTGGCCACAGACGTTTGATGCAGGCTCTCACTTCCTTATGAAATTCAAGGAAGCAAATGAAAAACCAGAAGATGTCCCTTTGAAAAGGAAGTGAATATGATAATGAAACTGAACACAGTAATACATGTTTTTCTCTCACATCTTTCTGCCTGCTTGAGTTGAACAAAATCGCATTTCTTCTGTTTTATAAAAGTTGATATAAAATAGTGTCTTTTTAGGTCTCTTAATGACTTATGTGTTTTCCAGATATTTTTCAGAACACCTTTTTGGAGCTTGAGGGCATCTGTTGATAGTACTACTGATGCTAGTGCTGATAAGATTTTTGAAAAAATTTTCTGTGTTTATTTATCAAGTGTTTATTTAGAAGAGCACAAGAGAAGCCAGTTTTTAGAAGGTAACTAGAAGACTAGTTTGGGACTAGGCATAACCTTTTTTTCCACTCTTCATTTACAGTCACATCTGAATTTTTAATTCAGTGGTTTTCAAGAGACAGAGAAGAGCACATCAAACATATCTGTTCTGTTTAAGAACAGAAGAATGCTCTAACTGTTTAATCATAGGAATTTAAAAACAGATATTTAAGTAAAAAAGCTGTTTAGGAAAAATGAGGTGTTTGAGACCTCAGCAGAGCTCCTTAAAGTGAGGAGTGCGATTGTAGGTGCTTGTGCTCTATCTTTATGAGCAAGGAGCCTAAAGGAGACCTGTCACTGTTTAATTATAGGAAATCTATTTCACAAAGATATACTAACTGTCTCTGGAAGTCTTTGTCAAAGATTAAAAATGTAATTCCACATTTTAAGTCCTGATTAAAGATCTCTTTGTAGCTGGACTTTGCCTAAAATGTGGGAGGTAAAAAGCTGTACTACCTTTAAAATTGTTAGGAGGTGCTTGCTCAGAGACACAAATGCTGGTTTTTGTATGCCAAGTTTTAGGTCTTTATGGTTTGGTTATGGAGGTGCTGGGAAATAAAAATCTGAGGCAATAAAACCTACAGCTAAACAGTACAGTAATATGAATTTGTAATTCCTTTTCTCCATTTCCAAATACGAAGAACGTCTGGGTTTGCAACAAAATGGTGGGTGAACTACTGATGTTTTTAAAATCACTGGTGTGACTAATTATCTTAATGCAGTCACTTAAGTATGCATCATTGCACTCTTCTCTACCTTCCCACTTTCCTCTGAAAGTGGACACAGCCTTTGCTCTGCAAGTAATGATAATAATTGGTACTAAGACAGACCTGTTACTCATCCTTTTTTGAGCACATTTCTTATGGCAGATGTCTGGTTTTTAATTAACTGCTAATGAACATGCCTAGTAGACCATGATACTGCTGCCAACCTACTCCATTTTATATCTCACTGCTGCTAAGCTCTTAAAAGGTTACAGAGCAGGCATTAGTGTCTTTGAAGTGATGGGAAAGTGATTATATGCATAATATAATTGTTTGTTGGATCTACTATGGCAAATGTTTAGTTACTAAATGCATCTGGTGAACATTGCTGTTATCCCTCTCCCTTTAGTTTCTTCCCTTTGTGTGCAGCATATATTCTTTTTACCCCTTCTATGAAGATAATACAATGTGCTTTTAAAAATTAAAGTTTTCTAAATAAAAAGGATATGAACTTCTGGAAAGGATCATCTTTATGGATGATTCCCCATCTCTTAGGGAGAACTTTAAACCTATTATGAATAAGTAATATATAAGCAATAAATCAGTATACTAAAGTGCTAAACAGCGGTGAACCTCAGATAATAAACAAGCAATCATGATATAACTTGGGTGGCTTAAAAGACCATGATCAGGATTTCAGTCTTAAGTCAGTTTCATATAGTGCCATATTTATGGATCTTTGTGCACCGTGCCCTTTAGTAACCATTTGCAAATCTACAAAGTCATGCAGAGCAGCTTTGCAATGCACTTTCAGCTCTCATACCACACCTTGCCCATTGCTCCCCACTATCCGTGTGCAATACCACCAGAGAACACAGGACACAACCCTTCCACTCTCAGCTTCAGAACCTTTTATAGAGCATTAATCTGTTCCTCCTTTCTCAGACTTTCACAATGCGTGGTATGTAGACTACAAACCAGAGCCAGGGAAATGGTAGGTAACATGCCCTCAACATTTCTTAAAACGTTAACCTATGCTTCCTGAAATCAAGTGGATTTACTTGTTTGGTAATTAAACCAAGCAGGAGAGAGAGGAATAAGGGTTATCTTCATACACTTCCTGAAGAGTAGGGACAAGAATGGGAAGAATTTAACTCCTGTTCCCTGTTTCGACCTTCCCATGGTCACACTGCAAAAGAAGCTAATTTGAGCTTATCGTTGGAGAAGGGAGGAGGCTTTTCTCCATGAAACTGGTTTGGAAGGAATAAATCACTTTTTATTCTTAGGCAGTTGCACACCAAAACTAGATAATGTAGGGTGACAGTGCATCCGGGGACAAGTAAGACCAATGCCAACCATGCTGCACAGCACTGGTAATTCGTGTTGTCTCAGAGCTAGAGTGCAGATGATTGACCTGGCTGAAGTGGTCAATGAGGAAGGAGGTGACTAAATTATCAACTCTGAGAGAGACTGCCAGAATATCAGGTTGTCTCCTGTTTTGAGGAAATGTGCTAGAAACTACTGGGTCTTGTTAAAGTCTGAGAGAAGAGGGATGTCTTCTTGTTCTTTAGACACTGGATCCAAAAAACCAAACCAACCCCTGCAGTCTCCTACTGATAGTTCTTCACTTAAGTGAAGCTTCATTAGCAAATAACTGATTAATATTGTAGAAAGTGGTCTACTGTGTTAACTACTTAAAATAAAAATGATTCTTAATGCTTCCTTCAAAATGTTACCTTTTGTGTTGTTGTAAACACACTAAATTAGAAGAATAAGAAGTACCTCACTTCTACCTCACTTTCTAAACATACTAAAAAGGGTGGTGATCAGATGTATGTATTGAAGTGTAGACTAGCAAGGCTGTTTATGCAGCACGTGAAACTAAATTCCTGATACCTTGTGTGAGAGATTTGGTAAATGTGTGGCTTTATAGAATTGACTAAATGGATTGTGGTAAATTTAAAGATTTGTCTTGTATGTCAAAATAAGTAAATGATTGCTGCATGACAGTTGAGACAGCAGAAAAGTGAAAAATTAGCAAGTCCAGTCCAGAGTTCTTGAATGTCAGCCCCTGTGTCTGCATAATTTTATCAACAGCTCAAGGCATGTCCTGGGATGGGGTTATAAGAAGTAAAAGTATAGTAGTGAAGCAGTTATATATATAAATAGTAATAAATAAATTCACTCATATGCCAGTAGATGTTACACAGGTATTATTGACAGTTTGTCTTGAAAAGTCTTCACACCTATGGAAACAGATAAAATATTTCTGCATTATTGTGAATTGAGGGATTTTTTGAAATAATGGGTGAAATATTGTAAGCTGCAGTCTAAGTGTTATTTCAGGAGCTGCCAGCAGTACTGTAAGAATTTTACTTGCTTTACAGGACCACTAGCATTCACCTGGTCAAACTTGAGTTCGTCCTGTTCAGACATGTGTTTATCTGTCTCCTTTTTGATCCCATGAATTGGATGGTACTCTAGCTGTATCTGCCTTGAGCAGAGGGATAGTGGAGAGTGGCCAAGGTGGAGAGGATTGTTCTGTCTTCTATTCATATGCCCAGACACAAGGAAGCAGGAGAGAGCGGCAGAAAATCTGTTAACCTAGAGCAGATTATGGGAGCTATGACTAAGATAAAGATGCTTTTGAAGCTTCATTTTCTAAAAAAAAAAAAAAAAACCTGTACTGAGCATTTTGGACAAATTAAATGGATAGCTGAACTTGGTAAACATTAATAAAACCATGAAAGTTTTAACTAGAAAATATCTTAAAATTTAAACTGTGGAAAAGACATTCTATTGTAAAAACTCTGTTTCTAAAATTATTTACAGGTTATTTTAGCACATGGGTTATGGGCTTGTATGTCTATGGTTTTGATCTTGCAAGCTCCTTTTAAAACAGGTGGCGGTATTCATTAATAGAGAATTCCATGCTATGTAGAATACCTGGATTTTAAGCTCAAAGCTGATTCCTAAACAGAGTGTTAGGTCATGACTGATTCCCCCTCTTTCCCCTAAAAACCTTGACTAGAGTAAAATGCAAATTAAACTTTACTAAATATGAAATTCAGTGTATCTCTTACATTTTTTAATATTCAGAATAGAAATACTTGCTGTTTCCAAACTGGGGGAAGAGAGCGATGTGAGTTCAAATCAATCTTGCCACGGAAATTTTTTTTTTTTCCCAGAGCAGTGATAAGCCTTTCTGTTGAAAGAAAAAGGTGCTTGAGTCTTCTGCTGCTGTTCTTTGTTGCCAGAGATGCTGTGGCAGGCAGTAGCTGTCCAAAACAGCCTATACTTGTTGAACTTATTTGTCAGGCTGCAAAATAAGTATCCAGCTAGCCTTTTTGGGTAATGGGACATGAGCAGAGTTGTCCACAGACTGCATGATATAATGCACTGTATATAGTGTGGTGGGTTAAAGGGGAGAAGCTAGATGAAGAACAAACAAATGAATGTCAAAATCCACCACTGATTCTCAATAATTAACCAAACTTCTACCTTATCCTTCCCAAACTATGTGCTATACGTTTTTCTTCTGGGGATGATGATACCGCTGGGAACAGCAGCAGCAGTTGCAGGCTCAGCATCTCTCCCATGGCCATGGACCTCCAGTGCCTCTAACGCCGCATCCATCAGGACTTCAGCCTCCAGGAATCCCTCCACTTGGAAGCAGTGCTGGCCTTCTTGCCCTCTCTAGTGCTTTGGGTGGGCAGTCTCACTTGGCAATAAAAGATGACAAGAAGCATCACGATGCAGACCACCACAGAGGTGAGAGGCATGGCAGGCCTGATTAGGACATTGTCAAATTTGCGCATTGCTGCAAATTATGTGCATCTCTAAAGAATTCAAGTTATATAGAATGAGAAAAAACTGTTGGCAAACTTTAAAATGTCTGCATATATACCACTGAAGCAAAATTCAGCTTGGAATTTTTCAATATTTTAAAGGGGATCACTGGGTGTCACCTGCTCTATACTTTGCAGGGCCTTTTGACATCCTGGTAAATGCTTAGTTGTAATAGCAGTGGCCTGCACCATATTGTGGAAAATTGTTAAACTGCATAATGGTGATTTTTTCAAAGAAAGTAATGTTGTTAAATGGGTCGGTGGGAAGGTAGGGGAAACACGAAGTTAAATTTTAAAGTGAATGTGTTAAAAAAAAGATTTAGATAATTGCATCTGTTACTTTAGTTTCATAAGCTTAAATTCTAGTACTCAGTTAAATATTGGGCAAAATTGCACTTGACTAATTTTTGAAAAGAAAATAATTTATTCTGTCATGAAATAAAACTAGGTTTTGTGTATGGTTAAACTGTAAATCATGTTTACAAAATACTGTAATTTTCAGGAAATCACTGTATTAGGAATGTGCAATGAGTTATATAAATAAAAGCCATTTTAAAACTGTTTGTGGCTTGTGTTCTAATTTTTTTTCCCCCCTTTTTTATTTCTGTTCTTGCCTCTGTGTCCGAACGGGCATGTCTGTCCATTTCTTGGTTACTGCGGGAGCAGACAGAGAGCCAGGCACAGTAAGTACCAACATTCCTGCTAATGTTTCAATTTCAAACAATGTAATAATCAGATGTTGTGCTGTTTGTTTGTTTTGTCTTCCTTTTAGTCATTTTCATTATAAAAGGCATATGTGTTTTTTGTTAATGTATGTCTTGGTTTATGCAGAACACCAGACCATTTGTTTCATGGACTGTATGAAGGAGTTTTGTTTCTGAGCAGAATGCTTTTAGGCAAACTTGAACTTCAGTTTGCTTATTGCCTGCAGAAAAGGGTCATGAAGCTGCAAATCAAAAAGATCATTGCAAATACATCATTTTTAGTCCAGAGTTAGGATTCTTAGTCTCTAGGATTTGGAAGAATTAGAGTTGGAGAACAGGTGAGAAATTTAAATGTGAGAATTTTAAATGTGTCATGATGGTGTTTGGCCCCAGGAGGTTTTTTAACTGCATCTGTTTAAGCCATACTAATGTCATTACTGCTTAATTTGTGCTTCAGGTATAACTTCTACAGCGGTACTTTTTTCCCTGTAGACATAAGATGCAATAGAATTGGTGTTATCTGAAAAGCCCTCTAAAGAAGTACTTTGTTGCAGCTTTTCATATTGTTTTGTTTTGAGTGATATTGCTGTATTAATCTGTTAGAGATGGTCATGTGCAATTTAATGTCAATTCAAGTAACAAAGCTGATTCTGTTTGTTTATGTCATAGGTGAATTTGGGCTCTGTCTTACTTCTTATCTCAATTAGAAAAGATAAGAACTAGGAAAAGTTATTTGACAGATGGAGTTGCAGTACTAAACTTCTGGTTTTTATTGCTGCTTATTTAATATGTACTTGCTTGACAGTTATTTACTGGAAACTATCTGCATATCTTTTGCAGCAGTCTTTTAGTGTTAGATTGCTAGGCAAGAAACATTCATTTCAGGTTGCTTAATGTTATTAATGACAGTGTAACTGCAGAAATATTTCAAGCTGGGTTTTTATGGAGTCTCTGGCTTATTAAGGACTTTTTCCTCTGTGTGGGACATACTTGTTTGAGTGCTGTTAGTTGACTGCAGGAATCTCAATGACTTTCCTTAAGGGCTAAGGAAAGAGGTTTGCAGCGTGTCTGTGTGCACACATACATGCACATACGTTAGTGATGGTTCTGTGTTTTGATTTGGTTGTTTTATTTCCTGTCCTTGCCCTGGTCCCAGCTTCCCCTGCCCTGTCCATCATGTAATTTGGTCAAGGGTCTGAGTTTAAAATCAGATGCTTAGCATTGTGAAATTTGGACTCTGGATTCATCTTGTAGCTGGGAATAGTTCTTGCCTATGGAAGGCGAACTGTCAAAAATTAAACCTGGCTTTTGTGTTGGGGGAGAGTTGCTGATCACTTGCTTAGTTTACTATAGATGTAAATTTTACTTAAACTATGTAAAATTGTTGCTGCAGTTGCTTCTGTCTCCATATGACTAACTGATGATTGCTTGGTTATTACCTGAAGCAGACTGTTTTTATGTTGGGTTTAACACTAACTAACTTTTAAATAATCTGAGGCTTTCTATCATAAAGGAATTTTGCCATGTGGATACATTGAGTTCCGGATGCTACACTATGGTCATTCTAGTTTCTTTTTGGTCTCAGTGTAGGGTACTACTGCGTAGCTCACTTATAGTTTAATAGCTGAATACAGGTGAACTTGAACCTAAAATAGTTTAAATACAGTGTTACTGCAAAATCTTGCCTTAATAGTGAACGATACCTTCAAAGAAAGAATCATGATTCAAGAGATAGTTAAGTTCAACTCTGTGGCTAAAATGATCAGCTGGGAATTATGGGCTCTTCAAACTTCACTAATTCTCTTGTATTTTTAATGATTTTTTTTAATGTCAAATATATTTTTAAGATTAATATGAAAGCAGTTTCAAGTACACAAGGCATAGCAGCAGGTCTGTTTGGTTATGATGTGTTTATGACATCTGGGTCATCAAGGTAAAATCAATTTGATTTTCAGAATAGCATTTTAAAAGTAATGGTGCTGCCAGAAATCCTCACAGGCATGCTTTCATCATTGAAGACACCAAACCCCATGCTGCTTGTAAGTTCCCTAAATTCACCATGATGTTCGGTATTACTGGGCACTTCTACAGTATGATTTCCATCAAATATGTCTAGCATGACCTTCAAGCACTATCAGTAGAAGCTAATAGCTTGAAATGTGAAAGTTTGAAAAATTAAAATTTAGTGCTTGTCTGTGGGGTTTAAAATTGAGTTTCACATAACTTTGAGTTAAAGCATATTGTGACAGATTGGAGCGTATTAATTTTTAAATTAGATTTGGTTAATTCTTTAAAGTCTCCCTAGACAAATAAGCAGTCACGGGCTTTTATGTATTGTATGTTTAGAAATACACCAAAAGTCATGAAATTCTTGTATTTTTAAGTTAATATAAAGACATGGTTTCATTATTTTAGTTTTTGACCAGTTTAGCTACTTCTGTTATATCTAAACAGCAAGGGCTATTTTTCTTTTATATACTAGCTCAAGTTTCAGAAAGCAAAATGAAAAAAAGTTTTTTGGTAAATGCATGTTTGTGTAATACAAAACATACAAGTCAGTAATAACAGTACACTTGCTACATGAATGCTAAAATTATTTTGTCAAATTTAAATTGTGTGACTACATAAGTAAAGGCTGGTGGGTTTTATCTCTAACCACCCCAAACTGGGTCATGTTATTGTGCAAATGCAGGCATCCCTTCTGATGTGGCAAATTCTGGCTGCAGGTAGTGAAGCCAGGCAAAGGAAGCAAGTTTTGCAACTGAAACTGAAAGCTTTGAGAGACATCAATACAAAAGAACTTTGATGTCCACACTTTTTTCTTTGGGAAACATACTGGCAACATTTTTCAAACTCATCATAGGTGGTTATTTATCTTGTCTTGCCACTATTCTAGTATCCTGTTTGGAGAGCACAGAAATGCAAATGTTTTGATGCACTCTGTTGTAACAGTAGTCATTTGTAGACAGTGAAATCTTACTTCATTGTGTTCTTAGGATTTACATTAGTTGATGTTTATCTTTTGTCCTCATGAAAAACACTGGGCTTGTTTTCTAAGACCTTGGAAGTGTTCATAAATTTTCCCAGACATTTTTTTGCCTTCATTGTTAAGCCTAAATGTTGCTATTGTTTTGTAAAGTAAATGCTCTTTACCTACAGTAGAAAAATATTCTGTGCCCTGAGCTCTCTATCCTATTCTTCACCTCCCAGTCTTGGAGAAATGGGGCATGAACAATTGAGTGCTACTTTTTGGATGATATTATGTGCAAGTTGTTTTTGTTTTGTGTTTTAATTCTTTTGCAGGGGGGGAGAAAAATCCTAAGAGTTGTTGTATGGAAGTGTAGTGTACTGATCAGTGTAGCACAAGTATGTTTCTTGTGCTTTGTGAAGAAAGAATGGCTCCAGACTACAAATCATCTTCAGCAGACGTTGCTCATATGTAAGAGCTGTGGGTTGCTATGTTGCAGTTTAGTCTGTAGCTGATAGAAGACAGCATAAGGTTGATGACAAAGGACCAGGGGACTGAGGTTGTCTGGTATAAATTTTTAGGGATACCTTGATTTTGACAAACATTAGCTAGAAAATACTGAAATCAGCAGAAATCTTATTCCTTGCTAATGTCTTCTGATTGTAAAATCAATATAACTTGGAAAAGTGGTTGAAAAGAAGGTGAAGTCAAGTAGCTTTTCCATCCCAAGTAATTTGACATGAAACCTACTGACTTTTTAAGTCAGCTTTTGGGTTGTTGATATGCATGTTTACAATAAGCATATTGAAAAAATTGAAGTTAATGATTTTGGAGTAGAATAGGTTTGAGCCCAATCTTCTTTTTCCTTTCTGGGGGATATTAAAGTCCATCTTCCAGCATCTACTGTATTGCTGTCAGTGAGTGCTGACAATGAGCAACTGATGTTTTGGGTGTAGGTGTTAGACTTGATCCTGTGTTGCGTACTCAGCACGGAACTGCGCCTGTTCCTGTGTGTATGTGCATATCTGTAGGCAGCGCTCGTGTGTGGTGCAGCGGCAGGGCAGAGATCCCCTTCGTGGTTAGATAAAATAAACACAGAGGCTCTACTGAGCACTGTAGGCAAGCCCAGGCTGATAGCTGTGGTAACTGACTGCGATGGCTGGCGGCTGTCCTTGGCATGGATGTACAGAGAGTCAGGGAATGACCAAGCACAGAGCAAGCCTATGTGTGTGCATGTCTTTGGGGGAGAGGGGAGTGAGAGGACTAAGGAGCCCAGCACTAGAGAAGATAATAATTGGGTCCAGGTGTAGTTGTACAGATGTAATGTAAATACTGTTATTTAATGGCTGTAATGATCAGCATAAAGTCAATTGTCTGTATGAATAAAGTCAATATTCTGTATGAATTGTCTGTGCTGTATTATAAGTGGTAGAATGGGGTAAATGAGATACTATGTGCTCTCAGCCTGTACCTCTGGCACACATATTTGAGGTTTGGAAGTGGTTCCTGTGTGGAACAGTATGGCAGTCAAAGAGGTGCATTTGAATAATGTGCATTATATTGCTTGTAGGGAACCTGCCTTCTTTCTGTGCACCACGAGTAGGTTTTTGTTTCACATTTGCCTTCTGGTGGTTTCAGTATTTAACTTTTGCTGGCAGCAGAGTTGCTTTAGGATCAAAAGTTGCCTGTTGTATAGCATTTATGTGGTCTGGTAATTCTGACAGGAAGCAGTGCTACATTAACCTTATTTTCTTTTGGGACTTATTTGAAGAAAAGGGCTTCATGTGTATGAGGAAAATGATCGAAAGAAAAGGAAAACACATAAAACTGATTTTGACCACTTGCTCTGGTCTGAGCTTCATGATTTGCAAATGTATTGGTAATCCTGAATAGACTAAGCTCTAAGTGTGAAAGCAAGGAATATCCTCAGTTATATATCTAATCTGTTGAAATTAAGACAAAAATTGGTGCCATGAATTTTCTCTTTAGGATATCAACCATGCATGTATATATCTTTTTGCCCTTTTTGCATAAGCTGGTTATTATTGAAGATCAATCCCAACTGAAAGTTTATGTAGAGTTATTTTAAAAAATTATAGCCAAAATAAAAATTCTTGTCCTACTTTTGAAAATAAGTCAGTTGTTAGTAGACCTAGTTAGAAGAACTAAACAGATTACTCTTCTAAAGAGAAGATAAGGAGACTCAAATGTTGTGAAGCTGTTGCTGCTGTCTCCTGGCTGACCCTGTTTGATAGCAGACATATAGTAAATATAAACTCTACCAGAGCTGAAATGAGGAAAGGTGTTTTTTGGTATGCTGCCCTCACTCATTCCTGAACCTTAACATTACAAGGGTTAGAGATATCAATAGCCCAAGGTTTATATGATCATCTGTTTACCAGTTCTTGTTTGTGTTTTCATTTACTTAATTTGTTCTTCAGTGTTCTGCGTTTACCATTTGCGCTACTTTAAAAGATTCATATTTTCACATTGTTGAATGAAATCTTACATATTTGGTAGTTTGAATTATGGTAGTAGCTTACAGTAGCAAGGTATTTTTTCTTTACCTGATTTTAGTCACAGTTGTTAGAACTTTCTTGAACTTAGATGGGAAACAAAACAGGAACTTCCTAATTTTCGAGTTTACTGATAGATTTTGCCATAAAAAGAGCACAATCTTATTTGCAGTTCCTGATGTAGCTATTTGGAAATGAGCTGCTCTGCAACAGCATCTAGCATGGATACTCTGATCACAGAGAACAGTGGTTTAAATTAATGTGGTAAGTTATAGAAAGGTGGTGTAAATATGACCAGAGGCAATATGTTGTGCAGAATAGGCTTGTGATGTAATTACATGTTTGCGGGAGAAACCATCAGTCTTCTGAAGAAAAAACCAAATCTAATAATCTTTGTTTGGCATTTAGGACACAGTGGGAGCTGGGATTTCCTACATATGTTTCACAGTTTTGAAATTCTACAAGACAAGCAGTATAAAACATTGTCAGCATTGTCTAGGTAGACTAAATTTAAAAAGGAAAAAAAAAAATCAGCTATGGTAGTTACACCTATATGTTGCCAAAATTTGCAAGCTGTAACTCCAAATAGTAAGTTTGCTAAATTTTTGCCAGCAGTTGCCCCTTTGCCACCTTTCTGCTATTCATGCTTTTTTTTAGAAAATTAAAGCAAGGAACTGACTTTATTCTCTTTACTGCATTTGCTTTAAGTGTTTTATTCTACACTCTTCAGTAGTAGAACAGGTTTTTAATTATTTTTATTACATAAAATATCTCTTAACTTAAAGACTTTCCTCCTTAAGAGGAAAACATCTCTGGGCAAGTTTGAATTGACACCTTGCTTCTTAAGGTGTTTCTACTGCCACAAGCATGATGGATTCAGTAGTAAAATGTTGAAAATTAGTTTTAAGGGTTTTCAGACTAGTGAATCCCTGAATTTGTGTGCATCTGGGAGGAGATAAGGGGTTAAATTCCGACTGTATTTGTCAAGGCAATTAGTTCAATGATACAACAAGCCCACCTTTTAGCTACAAAACATTTCGGTAAAGACATTATTTTGAGCTTCTTTATACTGAATTTCAATAGACCCTCCTATATGCTTTATGTAAGCCCTTTGGCATTTGTTTAGCTTGAATAGTCATGAATAAAAGAGCTTAGAGTTGGCTTTAAAGTGCAGCTTCTGAATTAGGAAAAAGAGGATTCAGATTGCCTTATGTACCCTGTTTCCTTGTCCTTCTCCTTGGGGCTAAACATTTGTGTCTGAGCAAAACTACCTTGATGTCTTCAGGTTTTAAAGGGGAAGCTATTCAGTGCACAGTTCACTGGCTGTTAGTATATGTTTATGATAAATTACAAGTAAATATCTCTGTCTCTTGGGTAGATCTAAATATGTCCTTTGAGGATTTACACAGGAGTATGTGTTGGTATTTTCTCCTGAGAGAGATCAGTGTATGGATGTAAACGCGTGTTTACTTATATATTTATGTGAGCGTATATTTATTTATCTAAGCATGTACTTGGCTTTTAGGATCTAGGCTTACCAGGTCTTTGTGAAAGGAGATTTTTTTCTCAACTCATTCAGTATTGTTCACAGCATTAACACATCAGTGAACAAATTGCCCTCTTGCATATGCTAATCCTGCACTTAAAAGAACTCATTGTAACACATTTTAATGCTTTAGCTGGAACTGAGATGGAGATGGGAATCGGGAATCACAGGCATGTCAAATTGTCATGTGACTGAAAAATGTCTAAAATGCTCTTTGGGTCAACAGTTTGTACTTAGCATAACTTAGCTTGAATGAAAGCAGTCCATGTAGTTTGAGGAAAAGATTAGGCTTTGCTTTTGTCTTTTGTGTGTGTGTGTTGGCCTCAGTTTTTCAGATCAGGTCTGATTAAACAAGACTTTAGCCTTAATTTCACACTAGTAGTGAATGTTATGCTGGAAGTAAAAATATTTGATCTTTGTTTGCAATACATTTGTTGAAGGAATCCAATTGGAATTTACTCCAGCTAACAGTTGATTACTGCATAACCGTATTAAGCAAATACTTGTTATTTTGAGCATTAAAGGCAATCTGCTATTTATCTGTTCATACCTGCAGGTGTAGACATACCAAAACCTCGTCTATTTATGATATTCTAAAAGTGGCTAATCAATCAGATTATATGCAGTAAATATCTTTTATTAGATGGAATCTGAATATTTAAAAAAAATAGTAAAATCGTTGTTACTTGCTCATGAATAAACACCAAGCCTGCTTCTCCTAAACAATAAATTCAGTTGAATTAATTAGCTAAATAGATGGTGATTGACAAGTGAACTAAACTTTTGATAAGTTGAACAATGAAAAGCCAAGCTTCTTGGAATGTGTGAAGCTGTACATGTTTGCCTGGAGGACTTTGTTTTGAATTAAATTGAAGACTAAGTAGGTATCACATTTCTAAAGCATCTATCACATCAAGTTAAGGTTTTAAGAATATATGAAGAATCCTAAGAGGAGTTTTTGATTGACTTTGTTTTTTGTCTTTACAGAGTAATTCTCTGTTGGTCCCGGACAGTCTACGAAGCACAGATAAACGCAGGAATGGCCCTGAATATGCCAATGACATCAAAAAGAGAAAGGTGGATGATAAGGATTCCAGCCACTATGTAAGCAAATCTGTGTCAAAGAAATGATTAATTTATTTGCACATGCTCTGCTTGTATGAGGAGTAAAAGAGCTGTGAAGAACAAGGCAACTTCCCTATGGCTGAAGTAGTACATCAATATATGTGCCCGGGGGATACAAGATTAAAGTTGTGGGAAGAGTAGTGACTCAGTAGTTTGGGATATTGTTAAGTAATAGTCCTCAATAGAAGTAGCTGTTTGGGATTCCCATGTGCTCTAGGGCATTTCTCAGAGTTTCAGACATTCTTTCTGGACTGCTCTAGAAACTGCAGGTTTGTTTGCAATGGAAGATTTTGTTACTGAGAGGGCTTTGGTAAATTTTAATGATAACTAGGTATTACCATGCTGAGTTATAATTACCATTGCAAATTGCATATGCTATCAGGCTGTACCAACTAACTGAAATTTGCTTTTGGCTGATATGGCAGTTTCAGCAGAAAGCAAATTGAAATATTGAAAGTTCACAGTTTTGTGTTCTGCATTTTTAGCTTGCTTGTTGCTTGGTGTCAAAGAGACACTTCAGTACAACAATGGACGTGAACCTCAGAAGGTTCACACAGGCTTTCAACTTCAAGTCTAAACGCTCAGACAAATCACAGGATGGTACTTGAACAGGCCCAAGAGACTAGGACTGGTGTGAGAGAGTACTAAAAAGCAAAGTGTAAATCTAGGAGAACATACTGTACATAGCAATAATGTGCCAAACCTATGGTTTATGTGATTTAGATCACTAATTAGTTCTTGGTTACTGAAACCCAAGAGAAAATTAGGTGCCATTTTATTTTCTCAACATTTGGTAGGATAATTTTAGTTTCTCTCCACTTGGATAATGTCTTTGAGAAGCTATTGGATATTTTAGTGCTGTTAATGGTTTTACAAGTTGTATTTCCAGCACTTTACAATAATAATGTTTTGATTACAGAAGGGTTTGGCAAACTCCCCATGTCACTCCCTCAGCTTTAAGGGTTTGATATTTTATTGGCATTTTTCATTTTAAATATTTGAAGATTAGGCATTCTTAAGCTACACTTGATATAAAAAGGAAGAAGAAGCTTAACTTGCTTGTTTTTCTTGTGTTTCTATTGTAAAGAAATGTAAAGGATGTTATTGCACAGTAGAAAGAGTTTGTTTTCATCCACATTTTAAATATGTTTCTGCCTGCTGTTTGTTTGCAATGGATTTTACAGCTAAGGCAGCATCAAAATAAAAAATGGAGCAAAGCAAGGATATTTGAAAGTTCCATATTTATTCTAATTTTGAAGATGCGTTTTGTTTTGAAGGTCCACCAATTCTGCAAATACAGAGCTGCTGGTTTTGAGCTCATTTTAGATGAGGCCCTTGTAGGGACAAGGAAATACTGCTTTTGTCAAAAAGGGCATAAATGAGTTTTAGGACCTGTAGCTTTTGGAAAAAGAATGCAAAATGATTTTTTTTCCCTTTTTCAACTTTAGACTAATTTTCATATTAGTACCTATGTAGTTTCAGTGTGTGGCTTTATTAGTGAGGAGACTCTTCTGATATTAGTAGAAGTTAACAGGAGATGCCTTTGGTAATCCCAGTAAATTTCTGTTTATTAAAGTCAGTGGAGTTCTCTTAAGCATTGCTTTGCAGCTAATTTTGGCCTCCTCCAGAGTGGTGTTTCTGGCAAACAAGTGTCCCATCTACTGTTCTCCCACATTCTCTCACATTCTCTTACTGTTCTAGCACTCAGGGTGCTTCTTGCTTCTCAGGAGGTGGCAGATAACAGGACCTAAAGCTTTAATTTCCTTCATTTACACCTGTTGGGTGGATAGCATCCTGAGTAGCAAATAGAGTGACCATTGTGTGTCCAGTGGCACTCTTGGATCCTTAATACGTTTGTGGTATTTCTTGGAGCAAGATTCAGCTGTTAACAGAAGAGGAGGTTTGAAACTACCTGTTGATTTGGGGTGGGATTTTTCAGTTGGATTTTTTGGGGTGGTTGGTTGGTTGATTGATTGGTTGGTTGGTTTGGGGTTTTTTGTTGGTTGGTTTGGGGTGGTTTGTTTTTTCTTTGTTTTTTAAAGTATTGTGGCCTTAAGTGAAAGAAATGATCTGGTGTAACGTGTGAAAGCTCAGACACTTTGAAAGGAAGAGATGGGGACAGTTGGGCAATCTTGTATGTCTGGTTTGTTTGCATAGAAACTTTTAAACTAAAAGTACTTTTGTTGGAAATGTCAGACTTATTTCCACAAAAATGTAAAGTTTTGACATTTGTTTAATTTCTTTGTTTGGTTTTGAGTCAAGACTTGCCTTCTGATTGAACCACTCTGTGGTACTGTGGAAATCACTAGACCTCTGTGTATCAGAATGTGTCTATGGGGGCATCCTGGCCTCTACTGGAGATAGGGACCAGGAGGCACTACAGTAACAGCAGTCATTGGGAGAACAGCTCAGGTGAACAAGGATAGAAGTGAAACAGTCAAACTGCAGCTTGACAAGCTGCAGTACAACACTTCTGTTTAGGAATGTCCAAGTATTTTGGTTTTCTTGGGCAGACATGTGGAAATGCCTTGGCATTTCTGAAGATTTTTCTTCCCCAGCACTTTTCATTTCGAATCTTGCCTTTCTGAAAAGGGGAAAAATGGTACTATTACTTTGAGGAAGACAATTCATCAAATATGTCAAAAAGCTCCATTTTCCTGAGATCTGTTTTTTAGTGTTTTTCCAGGTATGCACAAGCAGTACTTTCTCTAAATTAACACAAGATTAGTGTGTGAACAGAGTACCTTTCTCTTTTAGGAGTAGTAATAACACTGTTTATGATGGTAATAAGGAGGGGTTTTGGACCATCTTGCACTGATGGTGAGATTGCCATCTTTCAACTAGTTCTACCATACTTGGGTTTTACTGTTGTAGCAGAAATAAGGTGTTGTGTTTCTGTTTTAATTGTTCTCCCTATTGCTAATAACTTAATGAAAGGCTGTTTGTTCTTTGTTTAGGAAAAACAACAAATGTCTGAGTAGATGCGTAGTCTTTCTCTCTGGGCTCGTATTTTACTAATTGAAATGAACACTATATTTATTTATTTTTAATAGGACAGTGATGGGGACAAGAGTGACGATAACTTGGTTGTAGATGTATCCAATGAGGTAACTTTTTTCATTTTTGTAGTCTTGACATTTGCCCAAAGGTTAAAGGAAAAGTACATTTAGATGCTAGAAGAAAAATAATCCTCTGTGTGGATATGTTAAAATATTCACAACTTCTCCTTTTTATTAGTACTGCAGTTACTGTGTCTTCCTCTGAGCTTTATCTGGTTGCCTTCTGGTTTTTCCTTCTGCTGCTTTGTCCAAGTCTGTTCCCTCCGCAGTTAATGTTCTGACACTTCACAGCTGCTCCGTAGTGTAGAGGGTTGTGGTGAAGAGCATGTGGAAGGCTGAGGTTTTCAAACTACTGTCTTTGAATGGAAAGGGAAGACATTATCTAATGTTGTATTTAGTAGTAGGATTGTTATTAAAAACATTGCCTTAAAATTTGCTTGTATTTTAATGTCCTAGGTTAAAGACATTTTCCATAAATGTTGTCTTTTTAGAATGGAGTTAGTTTACAAGATTTTCCAGAGATTGTAGACACTTTTTTTCTCCAGGGCTGAGATTTGGCAATGGCATCAAGGTGAAGGGATGGGTGTTCCCTTTTCTTCATCTTTTATTTCATACAACACACAGATTTAGGAAGCCTGAATATGGTAGTGAGGTTCTTCAGCTCTCTGCAAAGCACAGGGAGAGAAGCTGATAGAGAAGTAGTCTCTATCTAGTCTCTCTCCCCCTCAATAGCTCCAGGGGCCCAAACAATGTGAGCCAAGTAGAAAAATGGGTGTCCAACTAGTGATTTTAGTAATCCTTCAGACGGTTGGCTTACCATGAAACTGCTTAGTAATCAGACTCACTGCCCTTTTGTGAGGTGTGATTTTTCCCTGGTGCTATTCTTATGAGCCAAAGGAGCATGGAGAACCTGCAGAGCTCTGACAGTATTGTAACTCGTGGGGCTGGCTATTTCAAAAGTAAGTTAAAGTAAATGCAGAAAGTGCCTCTGGAACAGAGAAAAACAATCACCTGAGAGGTGGTTTCAGTTTTCCTGTAGATTTAAGTGGCAAGGCAATTACAGACGGTGTTGAGCAAAAATGTGACAGCTATTATGGCATATAAAGATCCCTCCCTGTATGGGCCATTCATTTAAGAGTTGGACTCGATTATCCTTGTGGGGCTTTTCCAACCCAAATAATCCGTGAAAATCTGTGAAGGCATGTGCGTATCTCTTCTTCTGAAGGTAGAGATGAGCAGGTCTTTTATCAACTAAAAGAGGTTATTGAAATGCTTATTGTGACTAGCAGAGCATGGAAAGCGTACATGATAATAAGAGTGTCAAGTTACTGCAGTTTCCATTGGTCTTCCTTGCTCTTACCATGTTTTCTGCACTTGCTTTAGTTTGTACTTAGGTGTGCTTTGCAAGCTCTGTGCTTGGAAACAATTTATGATTACATGTAGTGCAAAACAAAAACAGATTGCTAACTGTATGACTTTACTTCTCTAGACTGATCAAGGGATTTCAGCTTTTTTGCTTTAAAGATGACAAAATGTCTCGTCATTTGCACTTACTGCTTAAATTCTTCTAGTTTTTTCTTTTTTCCCATAGACTCCTTAGTGGTGTTTGTGTACCAGTTTATGACACAGTTCTGCGCTGTTCTTCCCTTCCCATTGTTTTAGGATCCTTCTTCCCCAAGGGCAAGTCCCACTCATTCACCACGTGAAAACGGTATAGATAAAACCCGCCTACTGAAGAAGGATGCCTCCAGCAGTCCGGCGTCTACAGCCTCTTCAGGAAGTTCCACTTCCCTCAAATCCAAAGAAATGGGTCTGGTAGGTAGCAGTCTGTGGTCCAGATAGTCTTCTTTCTTGTAAAACCTAACTCTCCCTTCTTCCTTCTACTTGTGGCACAAATTACCTGTCATTAAACATTTGAAGCTGAAATTGCCTACTGTTTTTCCAGATCTTTAAAGTATTATTGAGCTTCCTCCTCAGCACTATTTTCTGCTTTGTTTTTTATTTTTTGTATTTCCTACATTTCTGTCAGATGAGTAGCAAATTTGTTACAAAGAACAAGAGTTGCTTAAGCATTGGTTTGGTTTTTTTTAGGAACCATAACTTATGGTTTAACATGGCCTGTGAAGAAGTTCTTCAGGCTTCTGTTAAACTCTTCTAAATAAGCTGTTACTCCTTGAAGACTTTTTCTTGCAGTATCACTAATAATTTGATCTGATTCTCTGTAACCTTTATGTCATGTTTTTTTGATGCTATCAACTATGGTGGTATCTTGTTTTTGTAGTTAGATTTTCTGTGTCCAGTAATAATTGAGACATTAATAATTTCAAGCTAAAATAGTTTGGTAATGTATACTGTATTTTCCTGAAGAAAAAAATGAGCTCAGGCATTCATTTTTTAATGCCAGTAGAAGAGGAAAAATAACTTTCTATGTTTCTTACTTTAATTTTGGCAGCAATCAGAAAGGTCAGCATTTCTCTCTCTTAAGTTAATGTTGTCAGCATTGTGTGGATTTATGAAAATTGGCTGAGGGACTAGGTAGTAGGTGCCCAGCATCCCAGCTGCTGTTGTGATAAATTGTATAATATGGCCTGGATTAAAAATAATACCCATTTAATTTGTTTAATGATACCAGCATGAAAAAGCCAGCACGCCTGTTCTGAAATCCAGCACACCAACTCCTCGAGGTGACGTGCCAACCCCAGGCACTAGTGCAACTCCAGGACTCCGTCCAGGCCTTGGCAAACCTCCAACAATGGACCCTCTGGTTAACCAAGCTGGTAAATGCATTACCTCATGTGTTTTTATGGTTCCAAAATTAATCTTTTTTTTACACATGTAGTTCTTTGTGACTGCTAAATATATTGCTTTGTTCTTGATATCAAGAGAACGCTTGATGAGAAGCAGATGTTTAGATTATCAAGAGTTTGAATATCTTTCTCTCTCTTAGTCTTCTTTGTTTACTTTTGTCTTTATCTTTCTTTGCAAATAATCCAGAGACTGAATGCAATATAAAAAGATTTCTCAGAAGTTTCTGGTACTTATTCTGCATGCAATCCCTTCTACAGTCTTTGTCTGAGTCTACTAATATTTGTTGCAGTGCACAGCTTGACAAATGCCGGGGGAAGTTTACTTTTGCTATTCAGGCTGGTACACACAGTTGCTTCAGACATGAGCTGTGTAAACCATGTCTGTCAGCTTTACTGCTTAATTTGGCAAAGAAGAGATTAATGTAAACAGGGGAATATTACAGAAATGGAAATAGGTAATGCTAGAAGAGACTGCCAGAAGTAATCAGCAAGTTCAGACTTCAGTAGATCTTATTTATGTTGAAAAGGGCTGGTGGTACTGACAGATTGTGGCAATGTCTCTTGACATTGTGTGTATGTGAGAGGGGAAGGTGAGATGTTTTAGGGGGGAAAAAAAGGGCTGCTTTCTTTCCTGTATGCAGGAATACCTAAATAAACCTACTTAATTTCATGATTCTGTAGCTGCAGGTTTGCGGACACCGTTGGCAGTACCCGGACCGTACCCTGCTCCGTTTGGAATGGTACCTCATGCTGGCATGAACGGAGAGTTAACCAGTCCAGGGGCAGCCTATGCCAGTCTGCACAATATGTCACCCCAGATGAGTGCTGCTGCTGCTGCAGCTGCCGTGGTTGCCTATGGAAGATCTCCTATGGTAGGCCATACGTTGCATGCAATCTCAGTCCTGTGAGTTGTGGTTCACTGAGAAAAGCTACATGCTTCATTTAGCACTGCAGAATTCCCAACTCATAACAGTGCCAGAGGCTTGACAGCTTCACTGCGTGCTTCACTGCGTGCCTCACTTTGCTGTGTGGCTGAAGAAACAAATTTGCACCTGAAAACAAAGAATCTCAGTGTCTTAATGTATGTTTTCTTTTTGTTCTTCACCTTCATCAGTGTTTTAACTGATGAATAAATGCCAAAAAATTATTTCATGCTGTAAAAGTAGTTTTGGTAGACACAAAGTATTTCACTGTAGCTGTGGACATCTGCTCTTTTGTTGCTGAACCACATTTGTGTTCCATATAGACATAACAAATGAATCTTGAAGCATGTAAAAGTCTTTTTATCTGGGTCTCTGTCCCTGTATTTTGTTGGCTCTTTTGTGGAAATCAACCTGAGAACTTGGTCAGTATCTATTTTGGAGCTCTGAGATCAGGTGTGTTAAGAATAGTTGCTGTTGTGGGTGTAGTAAATACATGGAACATGGTAGTTATAGTGGCTGTCACACAAAATAACCTAGGGGCCTGATTCTGCAAACATGAGCTTGATGGCAGCTTTCTGCATAGACAAACTTACCTATTTGTAAATTTGCAAAATTGGATTTATGCTTTTCAACTTCTCATTATTGTTTGCATGACCATTTTTTTCAAACTGGTACACAGGGCTTTTATGTGAAAATGTGCAAATTTTAAATAGCATACACCCTCCTTTTAAAGCAATAACAATATTTAATATAATGTCTAGAAGAAAAACTGAGTCTTTTTGGTCCAGATTTTCTGTTTGGATTATTTGATGTACCTGCTCATGCAGGATATAAAAATTCAGTGGAATGGCAGTATGTAAAGAGAATGTAGTTTCTTAAGCTGTGGACAAGTTTGTTTGCACCCCACAGTGTGGCTCTGTGAGAGATCTCTCGGCTGCTGTGCCCAAACAGAACACTGTGGAGGCAGTGAGATCCTAGCTGGGGCCCAAGGCTGCTTTCCAGCACCACACTGTGCCAGCCTGAATACGTGCTAGCTCTCTCAGGAGGAAAGAGCACCGTCATGGCTTGGTGCTTACAAGGACTCTAATTCCGGGGCTAACACAGGGCTCTCCCTGCTAACCAGGACTGCTGTGTTATGCTCAGTGGTGTGAACGCATGATAAATTATTTTCTGTTTGCGTATGAGTGTTTTTTTCAGAAGTATGCTCAGGGAAAACATCTGGCTTTTGCCCCCCAAGTGGAGGGTCATGCAGTTTTCTGATACTGTGGGTAAAAGCCACCTTTTGGTTAAATGCATAATATCTTGGGAGTGGAGAAAAGAGGCTTGCTGAGAAATTAATGAGAAATTCCAAGTGTGAGATTAATTCACTTTTTGTTGTCAGGTTGGGTTTGATCCTCCTCCTCACATGAGAGTACCTGGAATCCCTCCAAATCTAGCAGGGATTCCTGGAGGAAAACCGTAAGTAACTTTTAACATTTTGGTAACATCTGCAATATGTAGAGGGAATGAAGTTATATTGTGTCAGTGAAGAGAGATCTGAAAGGGAATAGCGTCTGGTTGTTTTTAGGTGTTAGGTGTTTAGGTATTAGGCCCAGCCAGGCCCGGCCAGAGCCCTCTTGCCAGCACAAAAGCCGGAAGGAAGAGATTTCCCGGGCTCCCACCTGGTTTAAATATGTGAATTTCGAGAAGCGCTATTGGTCTATACAACTGTCCATCAACCCAGGGTCAAACCATCACACCAATCTAAATTTAATTTTTCCTTTTGCAATTTCAGGAAACATTTAGAAACTATTACTTTTAGGATGCTGTCTTAAGTTATCAGGCTGCGGTGAAAGTTATATACTTGCGTATTTCTGTTTGCTTTCATTTGGGACTCCTGTTAGTAACTAGTGATACCTTGTAATGTCAGTCTTGCAAACATCCTTGAAAGGATACCAGATTAGAGGCAAAAAAGTGTATCCTTTCTTCTGATCTTTCCCTGTAACAACAGGAAAGCAGCAGAATTAGTTTGCAAAGCCATCCTGAATGTGTTTTTGTGGTTATCCGCCATACTTCTGAGAACTGGCTTAGCTATCTGTTGGCAGTGTGAGAAACCTGTTAAATCATGCTTTTACTTAAAGTTGGTGGTGTGTTGACAAGATTGCTGAAGTGAGGGCTCAATGAGTTGGTGTTGTGTATCAAGTGGTGGTGTATTTAAATTTAGTGCAGTAAGGATCAGGCTTTGTACTCAAAACTCAGACACGTTCTTGCTGACTTTCATAGAATTTGGCATACTTAAATAAAATTCTTTCGAAAATCGCAAAATCGAGTGGCTATAAGTTTTTACTTCTAAACGTGTATATTCATAAGCTGTCAATTATGTTTTTCATTACTAATGCCTTGCAATATTTTATATTGTAAGCTATTGAAACTTATTTTTGTTCAATCAGAAATTTTCTGTGGCTGAGTTCTAGTTGTTACACTGTTCAAGACAAAAGGAGAGCATATGTATGCAGCTCTACTTTGTATCCTGTAATTTAGCTAAATTACTGCTGTGTGGGGGTTGCTTGGGTTTTTTTAATGTTTTTACCTCTTTATTCACACTGCTTCATATACTGCTTACTTTGATACATACTCCCTAGTTTCTAATTCATTTGATGTGTTCTGCAATGTTTGGGGTTTTTTGTAGTCATGTTATTTGTACATTTCCTTGAAAATTACTTCTTTGCTTATCGTAGTGAAGCAAGTCTAAAATCCCATAAACTCATCTGTTTTCCCTCTGTTGACAGCTATAAGACAAACTCATGTTTTAGTCTAGATTGGCTAAATGCTGTCTGCTGTCTGCAGCATCTCTGAGTATCTCAGCTACTTTAGGTTTTCCTCCTGTATTTTCTGTACAGAGCAGATAATAATAACGCAAACTGGTAGAGTACACCTTGTTTATTTTCAAAGTAGGCTTTTTTCTTGAGTGCAGATACGGTGTCACATTGAAATTTTTTTATTAGATGTGAAGTTTTAGTGAGTCTTGTTGCAAGTGGTACAGAGAATTTTCGAACTGAACTATTGAATCCCCACTCGTGTATGCTTAAGGCTGCACATTTTTTATCAGTGGTTATGCTTATACTGGTTTTTCACCCAAGAGAAAATTATATTCCCTTGTTTCTAAAGGACAGACATTTCTGAGAGCACCCAGGTTTTTTTAACCCTTGTATGTTCTGAGATCTGTTAATGACCAGCTTAACATTAACATCCTTACATATTTCTGATTTATGTGAACCACGTCTTCTAATAGCTGGATTGTGGACTAAAATGCAGATTTTCAAGATTAGTGGTAAGATTTATGTCCACAGTATTGCTTCCCTGGTGTCTAAAGTTCTGGATTAATGGTAGTATTGAGGACAAATATATTTCTCAGCATGTTTTCCCAGACAGTAAAAAAACCACTGAAAATACATGTTTCTCATTTTAGTAGGAAAGGGAAACTTTGCGTGGCAAATGTTCAATCTTTCTCCATCTAGTTGTAAGCTGACTTTTCATCGTGTTTTTGGAGAGGTGTGCTATTATCTTTTGGAATCGCTCAATTTCAGTTGTACTGAACTGAACCCTGTTCTGCAGATCTTCATACTTGCACAGTGAATGTACAGTGGGAGATACTGCAAAAGAACACTAATTTTACTGTATTATAGGAGATTCAAAGGTGTCTGCATCCCTGCTATGTATCTCTAGCTAGAATTATTTGGTGACATGTATGAAGATGAAGATTCGGTTATTTCTATACAAATACCTCTATTATTTCTTGGCATTTTGTTCTATATGATGAAACAACAAACTCAGATATTCACTGTTTCCAGTGATAACTACAATTAAAAATGAGCTGGAGTGCAAAGAAAAGCTGAAAGCAAAATGCACTCATGAGTGGAAGGAACCTTTTGCTTTTGCATTTTGCTGTCAGGGGTATTATGCTAGTTAAAGATGCCTGCTTGAATTGAAGGGATGAAGTGGAAGTTTCTGAGGGAATTTTTTTTAAGGCATGGTACTTTAGTAGCCAGTGCATTTGTTATATCAATCTGAATACTTAGCATAGCTGGCAGGTAGTTTAGTTAATTTGCCATATTCTTGGGTACTGAATTAATTATCCTGATTTCTCCTCAGCATGTCAGATGATATTTGCTATATACTTACTTGGAAATTGGAGATTTAAGCTGAGGAACTGGTTTGTATTAACATCACTTAACCATGTTGCTGTGCATAGGAGCTCTGCAGATTCTCAGTACTGCTTTGACACACATGGGGAGAAGTCTCTGGATGCAGTAATTCAGAAGAATATTTCCATTATTCAGAAATAATAAAGTGACAGTATACTATTTCTCAGAACTCTTCTAAGTAAAAGGCAAACAAGTTTGTCTTGTAATTATTCTTTTCAAAATATTCAGCTTATTAGAAGTGTATATTTACATATTAGTTGATATGTACTTAGATTGTTTTATGTTACATTTTAATTGCATTTGCATAAGATAATTTTCTTTGTTTGTTGTTAGCCCTAACACAAGGAAGGACTCTCCTTTGACCAAAGAGGGATGATCATGGAATCCATGACTAGACAGCTATCTTTCATGCAGGTAGAATGCTCTGAGTGAGACAGAAATCTGTGGTAGTCATGAGACTAAACAGCAGTTTCTGGCACACATGGTCAGTTCTAAAAGAAAAATGGGTGGTCAAGTGGTGCCTGTATAAAAATCCTGAGCTTTAGGGATCTGAAGAATTTGTCAGATTTTGCTAGCTGTTGACTCTTTTGAGGTTAGACAATGAAAATTCTTCTCACTTTTGAGAATTTTGAGAGGCCTGTGAATATGTCTAGTGCATTAAAAATTGCGTCTTCTGTAGATGTAGCACTAGAAGTACAGTCCTTCCCAGAAGCAGCAGGCCCTCTGTCATGGTGACCTGATGAAGAGGAAGCCAAGGGCAGCAGCAACTGAGCTGCAAACAGTCATTTGCACTGCTGCCCTGTGTTCTTTTGGAGACAGACACTTCTCTTGTCTAGGGAGTGTCAGGAGTGTCAGCCTGGCAAACGATGCAAGTTTTTCATGGTTAAAAGGTGTTGTGTAACAAAGTTATACCATAATACCTAGCAGATACAAGCACTAGACTACCATACCATAAATATGCTGGCAGTGGTGATATTAGCATTACATGCCACATGTCTTCAAACAGGAACATTTACTGTTTTGCTTGCTTGTATTGGCAGAGGGATTTGGCAAAGTGTAGCCATTTTTTTCTACTGTGGACTGCAGATAACTTGCATTGTAGAAAAAGCTGTCTTGGCTCTGTAAGAACTATTGCTGGTCTATTTGTTAGGCCATCAAACTCAGTCATCCTGTGTCCTGATCAACTAGTCTTAAAAGCAAATGAGTGACACAAAAAAGAGTGACTGCTTCTATGATCACTATAGCCCCACTTTAAACACAGACATACTGGTGAAATTCTGCATGATTAAAAATACACTGGGTAGGCCTCTGATGTTTCAAAGCATAAGAGTCATTACAATTCTACAGTAAACAGGAAGTGCTTGAAAAATATTTCTATTGTCTTCCTCACGCCCCATCTCAGCAAGAACTGAGAAGCTCTGTGTATGCACCTAAGCATTTCAAAACACTAATTATTTAGGTATTTCAAATTGAACAGAACATTTAAGCTGTAACCTTCAAATAAAAAAAAAAGTCATAGACAAGCAGATTATTCATCCTGAACATGCTGGACAAAATTGCCTAATGCTTGCTTAATTGTTTTGCTTCAGTCCATGATAAAAGCAAGGGCGGGCTGGAACTTCAAAGTTATACAGTTCTGTGTACTCTTACTGCTAACAAATATTCTGCAACTGACTTTGATCTGGAGCCCAGGATGGGGCCAAGCTTTTCAGTGTCTTAAATGTTGTGACTCTTTAGCTAGATTCTGTAGATGAACCTGAGCATTTGTTCAGCCTCAAGGAGTCTTGTTGCCACTCCTATTCTGCTTTCTCTCCCATCCTGTGTCTGATCTGTTTAGTGAATAGCTACTTTGGGACAGTCTTGTTCCTATTCTTCTTCACAGAAATGAATGGATTTCTAGTTAAGCCTTTATCATTACTGTAATTCTTCATACAAAAACCCAGAAAGGGTCCCATGGGACAAAAATACATTTGATATACTGTGTGCATTGTGTACATGTAAGGGAGTGAACTTTGCACTTACTTTCTTATCTTACATTTTCCATTCCTGACATTTTTATGACAAAAAGATCTGTCATCTTTTGCACTTGCTCATCCTCTATTTTTGGGTATTCTCCGAACAAGCTTTCTGCTCCTACATCTAACCGTGAAACACAAATGAGTATAGGAATTGCATATACATGCACTATTAATTTCTTCTCTGTTTAAGAGCAGTTACCTTTAACCAGTTTTTACCCTTCACTTAAGAAAAAACTGTTATATTGCATGGGTTGACTGTTTCCACTGTTACTTTCTATATGAAAGAGCTGTAGAGTTCTTTCATCTCTCCTCGCTGTTTTTCAAAGGAATATCTTATGCCCGGGAGCAGAGCAGATTCATTTGCTTTGTGATGTCTGTTCTAGAACCAGGCATCTTCCTTGTTCCTTCATTTCAAACTATGTGATACTTGGGAACCTGTAAAAAATACCTTGAAAATAGTAGCTTATTCGGAACAGAAGATTAAATAGAAATATCTATTGCTGGGTTCTTGGAAGATGGATGTGATAGTAATAGTTGAGCTACAGTGATTGAAGATTTCTGGGGAAGAAAGATTTGGAATAGAAAGAATATATTAGAAAAATAAATGTTTCAGTACATGGCAGCCCATAAGTGAAAAAAAAAATGCTCATCTCTCACCATTTTTTATCCACTTTGGCCTCTTGAAGGATGCTGTTACTGTAACAACAGCATCAAAAGCATGAGCTGTGGATGCACTTACAACACAAGTAACAGAAAAGGAGCTCACTAGTACAGCAAAAACCAGCCTTTTACAATAGTATTTTCTTTATTATTTAAAATAAGCAAACAACCCCCCCTGCACCTGAAACCTTTATTAGTTGGTGTTTGTGCCCTTGTCCTTGAGTAGACCTAACTTTAAACTTTTCAGTGACTATGAAAAAATAATTTCATGTACTTTCCCCAAGGAGGAGTGTTTTTATTCAGTGCTAGAATGTCACTTCCTTAACCCTCAGTTTCCATAAATTTGAAATCATGCAATGATTACAAATAAAAGGTATTTCAAAAGTGCCCAAAAGTACTTTGAAAACTGAGCCTTCCATATTTTCCAATGTACTTACTCAAGAAAACATATTTATGAGAAAATGATGTCAGCTTTCTGATGAAATGTGTGTGCAACCATTCTATGTGTTTCTAATTTCTGTTTAATGCACTACTTACCAGCTAGAAAGAGAGGTATATGAGCACAGCCAGTGGTGATGTAAAAAATGAGGTGCAGGAATCAAGCAACCTTTGGCTTGTGGTCCTGCAAGGCAACAGGTACAAGCCTCATGGAAGGATGAGAGTAGTGCCTGGTGAGGGACTCCTGCTGTAGGACTTGGGGTGTTGAGACTTGGAACTGCTAGCTAGAAACCAGGGGCTGAAAGAACTTTTGATTATCTAAGTGGCTGAGGGATAGCAGCCATGACCTTGGTCTGTAGAGTTAAGGGTGGAATTTAACCTGCTTTGCCATTGCACAAATACTTCAGCTGAGGCAAGCTGAAAATTTCTGTTGTGAATGCTTGTATCCTTCTGAGGTTTCATCTGCCCATATTACTTGGCACTGCAGCTCTGATTTTTGTGAGATGATTGGCAAAGAATTAAAATTAAAAATACTGTGGTTTTGTTGCATTGTAGGTATGCAATGGCTGCTTTTTAAAATTGTTTTGTCTTCTCTCTTCTTTCCCTTCCCCAAAAGAGCCTACTCCTTTCATGTTACTGCAGATGGTCAGATGCAGCCAGTTCCTTTCCCTCCTGATGCCCTCATCGGTCCAGGAATCCCTCGCCACGCCCGTCAGATCAACACTCTGAACCACGGGGAAGTTGTGTGTGCAGTTACCATCAGCAACCCCACGAGACACGTGTACACGGGTGGGAAGGGGTGTGTCAAAGTCTGGGACATCAGTCAGCCTGGCAACAAGAGCCCTGTCTCTCAGCTGGACTGCCTGGTAGGTGAACAGGAATTTATGCACAAGGGTAGTTTCTCCTGAGAAACTAAAAAAAAAAAAAAAAGCTGTCATTTGGATTTTGTTCATATTAAAAGGAAATAACAGGTAGATCTGTTTCCTCGTGTCCTTTTCTCTTTTTTTCCACGTATAACAGTGTTACAGAGAAGAGAGCTGGTTTGTTTAATGATAATTATCACTAAGGGTCAAATAACAGATTAAATCAGATTTTTTAATAGAATGCGTATGTCACGTTTTGAATAAAATGTGATTTTTTCCCCATTCTAGTTATACTGATGATTTTTGTGCACGAGTTTAAAAGGAATGTAGCTTGTCTTATGCAGGGCTGCAGAGAACCTTCCTAGGTCTTTCACTCATACAAGGAGTGAAAACCTCATTTTTGTAAGGTGGTAGTAACCACCTACTGAAATAATGTGACACACTACCAAAGGTTACTTTAAGTGTTGTGGTGCCTTTTTTTCATGATCCACTAGTTATACGTATAGGCTGGTTGTTTTCACA
Source organism: Machaerirhynchus nigripectus (assembly GCA_013397975.1). NCBI lineage: Eukaryota > Metazoa > Chordata > Aves > Passeriformes > Dicruridae > Machaerirhynchus > Machaerirhynchus nigripectus. Next base: position 68,204 of record VZRQ01001500.1, read on the forward strand.
TGTGCAGGGTACAAGAGGGACTGGGTGCAATGGTATAGGTAGTTGAAAAGCTAACTCAAGAAAGGCAGTGGCTCCATAAGAGATGCTTCTCATTTAAAATCAGCACAGAGGTTTGTGCAGTGTTAACTGAGAAGATTGAATGTTGTCAAGCACAGCAATATGTACTGTAAATGAAAATTCTAGCTTCAGTGTTGATCCAATTAAATGTGGTGGGGGGTTTTGGGTTTTTTACCCTTCATCCTTTCTTTACTGCTATGATTTTGTAATTGCCTAGTAGTAACAGTGCAGTTGAATAGGTATTCTGTTCTGTGGCAGGTATCTGTCTAGATGCAGAGCCTTCATTTTAGTTATGGAGCAGTAATGACTGATGAGGCCAGCATTTCCACTACTGTACTTACTGCTGCTTTGCTGCAAATAAAAAAAAACCCATAGTAGGAATGCCGTTAACTAATTTTTGCACTGTTTTTTTCTATGTCTTGAGTTACAGATCTTAACCATCAATTTTGTAAAAAACTGTTGCCAGTCAAGGAAGGTTGTAATAAGGAAAGGTAGAAATGTCTTCTGTCACTACCTTCCCCACAGCACCTCTCAAATCAACAACAGTATCACAAATGAGAGATCTATAAGTACAGTAAGAATCATGTTGAACAACAAAGGACCAACAAAAATACAGGACCAATGCAGGAATCTTTAATCTTTTAACTTTAATGCTGTGAATATATAAAATTGTATTTGGAAGAAAAATTCAAAAATCTGAAGGGCATGAGACTAGAATGACATTTTCATATAGGGTTGTTAAATGCCAAATGAAAGGTCATTTGCTTTAATATTTCTATTGTTGGTGACCTTCACTGATGGAGTACATTTGCAGAAAAGCAAGCTTACTTTGGCTCTGTTTTTGTGTAATGAGATAGAAAACTTGCCATTCATCAGGTTCGGAACAGAGTAGACTGTGGCAACAGGAGTCTGCAGTTTTAATTTCTGCAGCTGCAGTTTCTAATTAGTGATGATAAGTAGGTGTTTCAAACCTTTTAGGATCTGCTGGTTACTCTTCAGTACTTTGGTAATGGAAAAAGTAAAAAACTGTTTAAAACTTTGATGCAGTCAGAATTATATTAGTGGTCATTACTGGCAGGCACGTAACTGAGGTGATTTGTGTTGTACAGAACAGAGATAACTACATCCGCTCCTGTAAATTGCTGCCCGATGGATGCACCCTCATAGTTGGCGGGGAAGCCAGCACATTATCCATATGGGACCTGGCAGCTCCAACTCCTCGTATAAAAGCAGAGCTGACATCCTCAGCGCCTGCCTGCTATGCTCTGGCTATCAGCCCTGATTCCAAGGTGTGCTTTTCCTGCTGCAGTGATGGGAACATTGCAGTGTGGGATCTGCACAATCAGACATTGGTCAGGTGAGTCATTGTTTACAGACAATTTTAATAGAAGTAACTCTTTGGACAGCTACATAAATATTTATCTCCCTGAATAGGGTTCATGACAGCAAAGTAAATAGTCTCTGTTATTCAAAGGAGTGGTTTCCACCCAAGTTAGGCAGCAACTAGTGTTGGTAGCTTCAGCCTAGTCTTGGAAGATGTGCTTTCAGGGCCTGGTCCATCACCTACTGTAGTCAATGTAAAAGCTCCTGTGGGTTTCTGTTATTCGGGATTGGTCTGCAGGTTTCTACATGCAGCATTCTTGCTGTTTTGTTATTGGGGTAAGCTGACCATGCCTTTTAGGGAACACTTTGAGGTTTGTTCTTTTCCTTTGTCTTAAGCCTTGTTATGTAAAGAAGAGTATTTTCAATTCTTATTTAGTGATGGTAAGTAGTAAAATTAATCTTACAAATGTGTTTGAAAGGGTGGATCCTCTCAGTTCTTTAGGAAAGCACAGGGGCTTATGATAAGATAAATTTTAGTTTATGCTTACCAAAGTAGTGGTGGCTTACAGTATTTTGAGAAGAGAGAGTCTAATTTGGGAAAGGTGGTGATACCTTAAAAGTTCTGAACACAAAAACTAAAGAATATGCTTAGTCTGCTGTGTTTCAATTAAACTTCCTGTATATCCACAATTAGCTGAAAATTACTTGCAGAGAGTCATGTTAATATGCATGCAAATTTTACTTTCTGTTGAACTTTTAGGTCAATAAATACAATTTTAGTTATATAAAGTTTTCACTTTGTCATGTGCATGCTTAATCCCTGTAAAGGTGCACTCTGTGACATCTATACACACCTATGAATGTTTTGCTTTCTAAATGTTTGCTGTATGTGTTCCCACCACTTGCTGGCTGATCTTGCTGATTGATAACACGTGGAATTTTGAGACCAGAGCTACTAAACAAAACGTGCTGCGTGACCTTTCTGTGGCAGGCATTTGGTGATTCATACCCTTCGTTCCCAAGCTCGTTGTCTTTTCCCCACCCACCCTCCACTTTTCACATTGAGGCAGAGGACTTCCTAAGCTAATTGCTGATGAAAAATGCAGGAGCCTCTGATTGCTTTTGCCAAAGGATTAAGAAAAACTTGAGATGACCTTCTGGTTGCTGAAAGCTGAGAGTTGCTAATGAGGAGGTTATAAAACAAACTGCACGATTTAGATTTTTCTAATCTCCTGCCACAGAGAATGCAACTTTGTGACTCAGCAATGCTTGTGTTTAACTGTCTGGATCTCTATCTGGATCCCTTTCTATTAGTATATCTGCTTGTTATTTATCTTCTTGACTTGCAGCCAAAGAAAAATACAGAAGCTGTTTTCTGAAATTGGAAGTTTTATTCCCTGACTGCTTTGATTTAATCCGAGTTATCCTTAGTGGTTTTAACTATAGTTACTGTACTTTAATATTCTCACAAGTGGGTTTGGTTGTCTTTTTTTTTCCCCAAAACCTGATAGGAAGTATTTGACTTTATTCAGCTAGCCATGATGCAATTCATTCCTCTAGCACCTGGAAAATGTTTTTGTAATAATGGTATTTAATGCTCAGTGAGAGGGAGGGGCTGATTGTTGCTCATCAGCAGACACAGAAGAGATGACACACACGTACAGAGTCCAAAACTAACACCACAACAGTGTTTACCTTGAGCTCTGGCAGGAAATCATTATTCAATCTGGTTTGTTTTATCAGGCAATTCCAGGGCCACACAGATGGAGCCAGCTGTATTGACATTTCTAATGATGGTACCAAGCTCTGGACAGGAGGTTTGGATAACACTGTCAGGTCCTGGGACTTGAGAGAAGGGAGACAGCTACAACAGCATGACTTCACATCTCAGGTAACTGGATTTTCCTACTGCTTGGGGAAATGTGTGGGGTGGTAAGGAAATCCTTAGGATCAAAGGTAAGATTGAGCCCAGTAAAACTGGCAGGTTGTTCCCTCTCTTCCTTTCGGCTGCTCACAACACAATATTTTGAAGCTTTCTTATGTGCTTAGATTACAGAAGAAAATGACATTGCTCTTTTCCTATTTTTCCAAGTTAATAGATAGAAACGGGTTATTTAGTTACTTGAATTTTGAACTACAGTTTTGTTACTGAACTATGTGAATTTGCCCTTATCTCTCTCTGTCTCCCTCTCCAAAATAATTTTAACTGCAGAAAAGTTATCTCTAGGAAAAAAATTAAAAGTTGTAAATATGGTTTAATTTTCAGATATTTTCCCTTGGTTATTGTCCTACTGGTGAATGGCTAGCTGTGGGAATGGAGAGCAGCAATGTTGAAGTGCTACATGTAAATAAACCAGACAAGTATCAGCTGCACCTTCATGAGAGTTGTGTATTATCACTCAAGTTTGCTTACTGTGGTAAGTTGCCCTGAACATAGAACTGGAGGTCAGGGCTCTTAATTCGTGTTTTGCTGATTAGTTATTTCATAGTCATTAGTTATTACATCTCAGTTTCTTAAGTAATGCATAAATATCTCTGCTTTATGAATTCAAATGTACTTATCTACAAACAACCATCTGTTTGTCTAGAGGCTGCTGTGAGGATTGATTCATGTGTAAAAAGCTATTTCCATTTGAAGAGTTTAGGGATTTCCTAGTATGTAACACACTGCAAACGTGCAGAGTGTCCACATTGATTGTAAGCAAATGTACTGTGTTGATTAGTGGTAAGAGCTTCTATAAAGGGTAATTAGTTAACAGATTTCATTGATGTGAATTGAAAACCCAAAATTTGTCAGAGGTCTCTTTCATGTTTTTGTAATCCTCCTGGTTTATATTCTAGGTAAATGGTTTGTGAGTACTGGGAAAGACAACCTTCTCAATGCATGGAGAACTCCTTATGGAGCCAGTATCTTCCAGGTGAGGATAATGTTTTTAATGAAAAAAAAAAAAACATGCAGAGTCCTAAGAGTGGACTCAGATATCTTCACATATGTGATCTACCCAAAATGGGATGCTGAAATGAGGGTAACAGACTTCTTTTTAATGATGAAAAATATTTCTATTTTTCTTCTAGTCCAAAGAATCTTCATCAGTGCTTAGCTGTGACATCTCTGTGGATGATAAGTACATAGTCACTGGCTCTGGAGACAAAAAGGCTACAGTCTATGAAGTTATCTACTGAAAAATATGATGGGGATATTCTTTTAGAAGTTGAACTGGGCCAAAATCGTTCTTAATTGTAGAAGTAGAAAGGTTTTGAATTTTTGAAAGGAACAAAAGTGTTGAGGTTCCAGACCTTGCCATGAAACTACGCCAATTTTTCAAAATAGAAGGCAACATCCAGCAACTAAATATTGGCTGCGTGGACCAGACGGAACACAGAGGCAAGATGGACAGATGTAGCCTAGGTTTTTGACATAATTTTTAAAAGCCAAGTCTGCTGAAGAATGTTGGAGCCTTTTATTTTTCCTTTCTTTGTGACCTCATGCAAATTGTTCTCATTGCCTGAATATGGGGGATAAATACTTTTCTGTTCCTTGCAGTTCAAGTTGCATTCTATCCTGTGTAGAGCAGCAGTGTCTCAGATGAACTTGTTTCCTGGTTTTGCATCTTGTGATATGTTTTTGTATTTTTGTTGAAGGTCAAACATTTGTACAAATTGTAAATATATTTAGTTTACTACAGTAAAGGCTTTAGTATGAACAACCAGTCTTCCCCTTTGCCCCCTCCCTGCTTGCCCTGCTTATTTAAAATTAAAAATCTTTTGGGGATATAAGTACCTTTTTAGAAGCAAAAGCAAACACTATGTATAGTTTGAAAATGGTGTCTTATTCTTTATAACTATTCTTAGATTCCTTTAAAATACTTCCAAGTAGTTGATTTGACATAGTAGGTTATCAAGTCCAGTAGATATTGTCTTGTTCTACAGAAAACTTAAAAAGGCAGTTTTGTACTAATTATAGTGTAAATATAAAAATTGAACATTTCATAAAGCTGTGCAGTTTAAGTTTATTCTGATGTCCATGTATATATTCTTTGGCAGATACTGTAATATGTGCCTGATCATAACTCATTTGGTCATTTCTCTAGAAGAGGAGGTGACTTCCCTGTCCTTTTTCCCCCAGCTGAACAGAATTCATGTGAGACTGCATTTCAACTAAGTACATCAGAGCCTTTATTCGTTAACTGAAGATGTCTGGGATTAGATAAGCTAGATAAATTGCATCCTTCATGTTTTACAGAGAAGTGGTAGTTAATGACCATTTCCTTTTTAAAGTCTTGTCTATAGTTAGATACTCAGGTAAATTTAACTAAATTACCAAAAGTGTGAGTTTTACAGGGGATTGCTTAAAGATGTTAAACACTTGCAGGGTTGCAAGTGAAGTGAATTAACCTAAACTAAGTTAAACTTGCTTCTTAATTTCTTGTGAGCATATTGACAAAGGAGTATTTTGATTTTTAACTAATCCACTCTACAAAATGATTAGAATTAGTTTTCCTGAGTGTCCCGTGTTACGCAGGCCTGTAGGCTCTATGTATTCAGGCTGAACAATCTTTGAGTCCTTTCCACTGTCACATCAGTGTGTGACATCTGTGAAGAGCCATGCTAAGCAGCCAGTTACCAAAGCTATGCATCTTCAAGTTTTCTTGGTGTACTCAAGAGCAGTGGATGTGTTCACTTTACTTAACTATTATTTTTTCAGTTTAATGTGCTCTGCCCCTGTGTGCTAGACAACAAACTTTGCTATTGCACTGGTGAGGGCCATGCATTTCCTACATTCTTTAATTTGGTTAGAATTTCTGTTGCTACTGGAGAGTACAGATGAATAGAAGAATATCTTTGAATAACTAATTCAGATTACACAAAGTGGCAGAGAGAAGAGCTGCTTTCTCAATTTGCTATTGGCTATTTGACAATGGCCTATGTCCCTGCTCTTTCAAAGATGTATCGCGAGGAAGAAACAAGCTTGACTGACAGATGCATTGACTGGATAAAGAATTTTTCATCTGGGGGCAAATTTTATCTCAGTTTTTAGTCTGAAGAGACACAGGCTTTCTTTTCAATTTACATGACCATTCTACTGAAACCATTTTATAGCATCTAGACTTGTAATAGCCTTAATGTACTAACATTGCATTCAGAATGTAGAATGTTACCCATTCTGGATAATCTGGTCTCCTAGACATTTAAAATTAGCCTTCTCTCCATATGTACCCATATATACCTTTGTTGATTGCTTTGCTGATAATTTGTATCTGTATGAAATGACAGACCAGTTTAGGTGCTGGTCATGTTGCTTTGGGACATAGTGCGGCAAAAAGCAGAATCATCAGGCTTTTCAAAGAATTAACTATGTTTGCTACACTGAAATACTGGGAAGTGCTATGCCATTTTTAAAAGGTAAAGTTTTAAAACAAGAGTATTTACTAGATTACTTGATTTTTACACTTTCCATATTGAAGGTTCTCTGAACACCTGGCTCTGCCAGTGATCACTGACTTTAGCAGCACCCACAAATTTGCTTTAGTTAGGGTCTTTTGGATTTTTCCCAAACTGCTATTACCTTGGCTTTTACTTTATAGGTATCCTTTTGCTGTTCTCTGAAGTTGATATCAGAAGAACCAAGAATGCAAGTATTCTAACACATCCATATAAATTAAAAAAAAAAAATAACACAAGTGTAACAGGTCTGCTGTATGTTGCGACATAGTGCTTGCTAGTAAGATCACATTCTTGGCAATCAGGAGGTTCAAAATCATAGTGTTAGGAAAATTATAAAATACCTTGTTTTCTTGGCATCTATAATGCACAGTGTGTCAGACCAGTTATGGAATCAGACATTTATGCATGTGAATGAATTTAATCATATTTGTACCATGTATTTCTTGATTGTAATTATGAAATTAATTCTCCCCCCTCCCATCCACTTTAAGCCTTGGGCCTGAAAATTAGTGGATGCATCTGAAAACTTGTGGATGCATCATCCATACATGTGGAAGAGAAATAGTTCTCTCCATTTGTTGTTTCAGATTTCACTTGATGTTTATAAAACATCATGGGTTTTTTCATTTGTTAGACAGTAAAGCATATTCTACTTGCAGATGTAATTTTTAATGAAAAGATAGATTCCCCGAACTCCTGGCATGTTTGTCTCTGCAATTACCTATAAGATTTGAAACTTTTGGAGTTTAAAACTTCTGTAAGTTCTTGTGGCCCTGTATAAAGTAGTGGGTGGAAATAATTGCTTGTTGAATGAAGAAACAGACCAACCAAGATCAGCAGTAACAGAAAAGGCACTGGGAAAACCATATGGGAAAAAGAAGTACACCAGTAACTATTGTGTAGGTAATTAATTTTTTTTTTTGGGGGGGGGG
>VZRQ01001500.1:76001-103908 GCA_013397975.1 Machaerirhynchus nigripectus
TAACCCCTTTTTGGGACAGTCTTTGTGTGCTGGGTGGCCCTCAGTATTCAGAGATGCCTGAATGCCACTCTGGCAAATGCTAGTGCTGGATAGAAGCAGGGAGTCCTTACAAAAGACATTTTGGATGTCAGTGCAAACAATAACTGATGAAGAGGGGATTTGTGGTTAATACCAATTCAACTGGACAAAATCCTTTGCCAGCTTTAATATGTATATTTTGTATATGTGCACTTGGCATAACCCTTCATAAATCAGTTGTGCAGAAAGTCATTATATCATTCCACACAATGTATTAGTCAGTGTGTCAGACTTTCTTTTTGATTATAATTCCAAGTAACAATAGTTCCTCATGTTAGTCCACAAGCCACTGGTACCTGAAAGAGAATTTTCATCAGCATTAGGTTTTTTTTAAGTCATTTGGCATTTCAAAGGCTTTTGTTCTTGTAAAGGAAAGAGGGAGCACTAAATGAATATGGTTTTCATAGGCTGTTATAACACGTTATTTTTTAATATAAACATCAATGTAGAATCTGTCATCTAGTCTCATGCTTACTTCTGTGTATGAATGATTGACCATCATTTTTGGGTCACATTTTTGCATTGGTGATACAAGTAGAATTTTCAGAAGCTTCTGAGTTACTGAAGTAACTTTAACTCAGAAACTGTTTTTTGGTTTTGGTGTTTAATTCTTGGTAGGGTTTTTGTTTGTTTGTATTTTTGTGGAACGACTAGCCCACTTATAAGCCTGTGGGATTATGTAGTCTAGTTAGAATAGTCTTTCATATTTTCTATTATATTGGTGCAATTTTGAGTTGATGGGGAAATTCCACCATTCTGTTAATTAAGAAAGGTGGATTTTGAAGTTTTTGGGCTAAGGAGGAGTACTGACTTCTGTTTTCACACTACTGATAAAGTGTTTACCCCTTAAATCACTCACTGGAGAATCTGGACTGGCTCCAACTCTGCTGTCTCCTTGAAGGATTTTATTTTTTTTCTCCTACCACAAGTACACAGAAAGAATTTGAGAATGTAGGTCTATGTAAGACTTCAGTCACATTGTCCTGCCAGACAGACATGGTTTATTACATAATGGGGAAGGTGAAGCAGCGTGGAGTTGAACATGACAAACACCAGAATGCAAGAGAGTTCATGGCAGGAAATACATAGACAGAATCACAGAATCCCTTAGGTTAGAAAAGCCCTCCAAGATCATCTAGTCCAACCTTTGACTGAACATCACATGTCAACTAAACTATAGCATTATGTGCTGCATCCAGTCATTTCTTGAACACCTCTGGGAATGGTGACTCTACCACCTCCCTGGGCAACCTGCTCCAGTGCTTGACAGCTTTTTCCATGAGAAAATTCTTCCTGAGGTCTAACCTGAACCTCCCCTGGCTCAGCTTGAAGCTATGTCCTCTTGTCCTGTGGCTGAGAGGAGAGTGACAAACTGACACCCAACTTGCTGCAACCTCATTTCAGGGAGATGTAGAATGATGAGGTGTCCCCTGAGCCTTTTCTCCCAGGCTAAACAATCCCAGCTCCCTCATCCACTCCTTAAAAGACTTGTGCTCCAGAGCCTTCACAAGCTCCTTTGCCCTTCTCTGGACACACCTCTATGTCCTTGTCGTGAGCGGCCTGAATCTGAACACAGGATTTGAGGTGCAGCCTTTCCCGTGACAAACACAGGGAAAATCCATTCCCTAGCCCTGCTGGCCATGGTATTCCTGACACAAGCCACCATTGGCCACCTTGGCCACCTGGTCACACTGCAGGACAAGGGAAAATGAGAACATAGAAACGTACACATTTTAGATGTAATCTAACGTCCACTATATGAAATTCACCTAGAACGAGATTCAGTGTGCAATTTCACTGACTTCTGCTTCTGTGTAAAGTTGTTAAAATGTTTCTGCATAGTTATTCAAAGACACTTGAGCTGTGTGTTTGAACTGGAATTGGACATTTTTTGACATCCATAAACATCTAATCACCTCATCCTAAGAGGAAAGGGAGTTAAATCACAGCCAATTCTCAGCATTTAACATTACCTTTATTTCTGTAGCTCAAGATCTGTTTCCAAGCAATTGATAATCCCATTTTCAGCACCATGCTCCCAAATGTCCCATTGCAGCTTAAGTGCTTAGTGCAGGGTGGTAGATTTTGCTGGGGAAACCAGACATGTAAGAACTGGTTGAAAAATCTGCCCTATGGGTCTATCTTACTGACATTTCTGAGGAATTTACCCAGAATTTCTGCTCAGCTATATAAAAGAGCTCAAACAGTCACTGAAACATTTTCTAAATCAGCAAAAAGTGTGTTTTGAACAGACTTTATGCACATGGGTGGGCTTGGGGTTTTTTTGTTTTGGTTTGTGGTTTTTACTATTTTGTGTTGATTTATTTCTTTTTTTTTTCTTCTTCTGACATAAATTTAAAAGTATAAATTGAATACAACAAGAAAACATGAAGGGAAATCAGAAGAATGAATAATAGTCTTCAGAGGGCTGAATGTCGCTGAAGATGCTTTCTCTCAAAGCAAAGAACCTACTGCTTCTGTGATACATGAATTCTTGAGAGAGCTGGATTTCTATTTCCTTGAAGCTAAAGTTCTGGTCAGAAAACTGAATACCAAGAAATTTTTGTTGTGGGGACAAATGTTAGTTACCATTTTCAAATCTGAGCAGTGTTTTTTGTGGGGTTTGGGTTGTTTGGGGTTTTTTTTCCCCATATTTCTTAGATCTGGGTCTCACAGTTCACTCCTAGAAGCTGAACAACAGTCTGTGTCCTTTCTGGCTCTATGCCCTACTCTGCATTAATAAGAATTTAGTTGCCTGTTGATGATACAAAGAATACAGGAAAATCTGATTGAATATTTTAGTGGATAGCTGCATTGATTATATTGGGCAGTGTCTGCTGTAATGATTTCCCTTATTAAAACAAGCACTCAGAGGTAAGATAGCTGCATTATTCTATACTCGTATTTTTATTGTTTATGGAATTGCTGGTTTGGCATAATTGACTCTTCCTAGAAAAATTCTGTACTGGCTTCTGAAGTAAAACTTAAAATTATGAGATCTTCCTCTCCTATAATTTCACAAGAGACTTTGCCCATATTTTTGTAAGGTTATGTTGATTCACAGAAGAGATGCTGCAAGGAACACTAGACAGTTCTATTGTGTGCAGCTTGGCAAGGGTTGCCTTTGCTGTGTTCACAGTACAAAGGTATAGTATCTATCAAACCCTGTTTTTATCTGTTTTCTGCCAAAAATGAGTTGGAGGTGAAGATAACACATAGTCTGGAGACTAAGTAATCAAACATACTGTTATCATTATCCCTTTTGTATACTCTGTCATTAACACAGAAAATTGATATGATAGCTTGTAACTGCAAACAATAAATGCTGTTTTTCCTTCGAGCACTGATTTTAATGGCAGTTTAAAGAAGTTAACAAGCAGAATGAAGGGGTCATAAATGAAAGTTAACCCATAGCACTGGGAAGCTTAGAAATCCTTGTTACTTTCCTGGTAGTGAGCCTAATTTGTTTAAAATAAAATCCATCTGCTCATTTCACAGTCTTTGTCACAGTTTCTTCAGTGATCCACAGCAGATTACCCCCTTACTTTAAAAATTGGCTGCAATTACGATAAGCTAGTAACTCTTATTTTGTGGTTTGCTGTAGCATGATATTTTGCAGAGCAACAAGGATGCCCTTTATTCTTAAAAAAATAGTCAGCTATTGGGGTTTTTTTTGCAGTTGGACCAGATTTTTTTACATTAGATTTTTACTTTGCATCAGATTTGCAAATCTGATGGCTTTGCAAATTCAAAATATTTTCTAACTGTTGATGACTCAACCAAACACTGCTGTTAAGTATGTAAATGTCCTTAATGTCAGCATGGTATTTGCTTAGCATGCCATGCATGCAACAAAACTTTGGAGTGATTCAGCTTTTGTGGCCACATTAAATTTACTTACAGGAGTAAGTTTCCTTTTCCATACAGAAAGCAGTTTACTACCATGCTCCTTTGTGTTTCCTCCTGAATATACATTAGATCTCTAGAGGTGTTTTAATGAGTTATACGTGCATAATGCTTCTAACTTTTCTCTGTCTTTCTGATTGTTAATTACATGAAATGTGTATTTCTAACAGCAGTTGAGTGAATATTCACAAATATATAACTGAATTTTTGAATGTGTACTTCAAGAACTTTATAGACTTGTATAGATAATGCATTGATTTTAATTTGTCAAATTCAAGGTTTTCAAGTCCTGGTACTCTTGTATTTTTATCAGTGAATCTGTTTAAGGAAATACTTCTGGATTTTGAATGGTTTTCATAGCTTTTTTAATTTGTTTATGTAGATACTCTTCTTTGTTGAGTACAAGTTATTGACCTGATATTCTATTTATAATTCTTCCCGGTTCTTCAGTATTTTATCTAGCTGTAACTTATTAGAAACCACAAATATGAAATGGGGATATTAATGACAAGTGGTTTAAATGTGAGAGTTTCAAAATGCATGTTAGAATATTTCAACACTTTGTTCACTGTAATTTTACATTTTTTCATTACTTAAGTAATTAAAAAAATCCTTAGGGTTGAATTATAGTAAAATTTTATACATCTCAGTACTAATTTTGTCTCCCAGTGGACAGCAATAATTTAGATGGGATTGTTTTTACTCTACCTAATTTATTCTTGGGAAGGGGGAAGGGGAAAAATATTAACCTTGCAAATTTTGCTAATTATAATAATTTCATTACTATTGTTAATTGTTTTTAATAACGTCCATGCCTTCAGAAATTTGTTCTTCTATCTTTTGAAGAAAACATACAGCTATACAGGGTTTTGTAATAGAATGTGTTTACAGTATTTATCCCCTGGGTAAGCTATAACAGTAAGGGGAAGTACAGTGACAGATACCACTTGCAATAGTTGCTAGTGCTATGTGCCTTTAAATAATTTTCCTTAGTTATTAATTTTTTTTATAATCTTAAGTGGGGTTAGCAGCTTTAAATCAGTTTCATTTCTATCAAAGTGGATATGATAATACATTCTTAGAGCTGTACTAGTCGTACTAATTTTAAATCTGAAAGGTAAATGGTTGCATGGATGGTTTTGAATTGATTTGACTGTTCAGGTTAACTTCTTAGGTTTCAAAATCTGCTAGAGTTAGATTGAGAATTTATCAGTTATATTTGAGGGTTTTTTATTACTTTCATTTTGTACTATATACGATCAGTGGGACTTTCTTACCACAGTAGGTATGCTCACACTTTTAATGTTCCCATAGTTTTCTGTCTGTTTCACTTCAATTTAGCTTACAAATTAATCCCTTTCCATAGGTGTCTGTTTTGCCTTAACAAGTATGAAAATAATCAAAATACTGCTGTTTGACAGAGACACTCTATATTTCTCTGTTTCTGATGTGGATAGCATTTAGCAGGGCTTGTCTAGTTAAAAGGCAGTTAAAACAGTAATCACACATGATCTGTGTCTAACTGTCATTCGTAGAAAAAGTGCAACAAAGTGATATGTGGTGATAACAATTCAGAAGGAAAAGAATATGAAATTCAGATAGCAGCTTGAACGATTTGCTGTTAGCATGGGGCCCAATAACACTACAAAGCTATAAACTCTGTCTTTCTAGATTGCCCAGTTAGGTGGCAGAGATGCAATTTGTCTTTTCTGAAGCCGCCTGCTGCTTGCTAGCTCCATCTCCTGTCACAGCCTATTAGCTCCCCAAGAAAATTGGTGGGAAATTGCCTGCAGATTGTAGGAAATTGCATCTCCAGGCCCTGGAAAAAATGTAGGATAGCACAACACTGATCCTCCCAGAGCAGCTATTAATACAGCAAAAGCTGACCTTTGGCATGGTGTGAAACGACTTTGCTGAATAAAGACTGTATTATGTGTGGTTGAAGGAGGGAAGGAGTTATTATCCTAGCTATGCTTGTAGTCAGCCTGTTCCTGGAAGCTTAAGCATTAGTGGTAGGTTTTGCTGCACCGCAGCTCATTCCATTTGGAAGGTGGGAGAGATGTTAGAGCCTTATACAGAAATTTCATTGTAAAGATGGGCAGAAACCCATTACGTATTTAAATGATGTTAGTACATATGAAATTCAAAGGTTTAGTGACAAAGCTGAAAGGTAATTTATGAAGCTAATAGCAAAAAAATTAATAGGTGCCTCTGCTCGATTGAGTCTTTGTCAGACTAGGAACAACTTTTTGACTAATTCATTCTATTTGTATATACGTATTATACTTTGATTTTCGAGCAGTTACAGTGAAATGGAACTGATTTGTTCTGTACCTGTAAACTGTAAAAACTCATGGGATACACATTACTTATCGTAGATTTTAGCATTAGATTCCTTGCTACTAGGAGCTCACTTCTGTCGTGTTAAAACCAATTCCCATGTGTTCTTTATGGTGTGATATCTAATGAATTTCATCCTCTGTCATTTCTACTAGAGCTACCTTTCTAATTTTGTACTTTACCTCAGTTTTATAGGGCCTTTCAATAAAAGACTCAACTTTTCTGTGAATCCTGAGAGAGGGGGTATGTAGAGTTAGTTCGCAACATAAAAATAAATGCCAGCATTTTCTTTGAGCTTGCAATTGTATTTAGTTGATTCAAAGCCTCCTGAGGAAGATGTGATTGTGAATCAGAATGGTATATTGATCATAAGCGAGTGTGAGGAGGGTGGCAGCAGCAGGAAAAAAGTAATTTTGCAATCAAGAGCACTGATGTTTTCAAACTCAGCTGAGATCTCTTGGTAACTGGCAGCTGCCTGGGGATCTAAGTGAAACCAATAGGTTCATTTCCTGTTGTATTAGGGTCCACTGTTGTAAACGAGCTAAGAGGGCTTACAAACACTCACACAGCTGATTAACGAAAATTAGTGGCCTGCCTTATGGAGCTGAGACAGAGGAGCTGAGTATAGGGCAGCATGGCATAAAAGGTATTGTGCATAGTTCAACGCACAGCTGAAGGGGATCAAGGGAACTTCATGTTGTGGGGCTCTCTAGACCACTGTTTTGAATTCTTGTGATCATGAATGCACACATATGTCAGTCTGAAATGCTAATTCGTTGAGGCATTGTCTTTCTAAATTAGTTCTAGCACCTTTTATAAAAGTTATGCAGTTTAGTGCTGTGTGTCTCTTCTTGTAAAACACAAATACAGGCACAGAAGAGCTGTGGTGCTTGAGCCTTTATTCTGTATTTACAATAGCTGTTCATCTTCCAAGGTATTACATACTAATTGCATTCTCAAAATAAACCTTGCCATTTAGTAACAAACTGGGTTTTTCGTATAGTTCAATATATATATTGGATGAGCAAAGAACTTTTAGAGGACAAAGAGACTCTTCCCTATTTAAAGGATACAGAAAATCTGCCCTGGCTAATCACTGAATTTGCCTTCTCTTGTAACAAACAGACAAACTAAATTGCATGATACAGGATTCAGAATTTCATTTCTTCTGGCTGATGACACTATGAGCACTGTTACCTGCATGCATACTCTGGCTTTAATGAGGCCAAGCCTATTATTCTACACAGAGCAAGGAGGTAACAAATCATTCTGTGTGAAAAGCAGAAGCTTTCTTTTCATAAATTCAAAGCTGCAAGCTCTTGCTTTATTGTGGAAAGAACCAAAATTCAGACTGGGCAGTGAGGAATTTGGAGTGCACCAAAAGCTGCTCTGGACAGTTGGATGGTTTAAAAGAGGATTGGTGGGGGGGAAAAAACAACTCTTGACAAACCAGTCCTCGGCCAACACTTAATGACTGGAAGAGATGTGCAAACCATAAATAGCAGCCTTTATCCTGTAACAGTTGATGAGCTCCAGCAAAAGACAGCACACTAAACTCTGCTTGCGTACTTGTTCTGTAGATAGTTCAAAGAGAGTTTGTTGTCAATCTAAGCTCTGGTCAGTCCAACTTTGGTTAGACCATGTTTTTCATAATGCATAATTACAGCCAATAACTCATCAGAAAAACAAAATCCAAGTTCTTTAATCAGCCTGATTTTATTTTTTAATTATGCCTTCCTGGGTAATGCTTCTCACTTGCCACATAAGGAAAATGCAGCTTTTTTTACCCATCTCTCTTCCAATTTCCAGTATTCCAAGTGCAGGACCATAAAATGGTTCTAATCTACTGCAGTATGCTGGTGAACATTAAATTTTTTGCCAGTGTCATTTTTTCTAGTCCCAGCAAAAATTTTTACCTATGTTTATTTTTTAAACTATTCATTGTACCCAGAATCATATTCATGGTCATTCATTGAAACAATTCACAACTTTTTTCAAGTTCTCCATCAATGGCTTCTACTGGGTGTTTAACTTTTATGAAACAGTTGATCTGAGTAATCCTGGACTCTATGATAACATCCTTTCTCCTCCACCATACCTTTCTGATACTCTAGCTGAGAGTAAACCAAGTCCCCACTGTTTTCTCTTAAGAATCTAACACTGTGAAACAAAATCCAAAATTAGCTTCGTCCATTTAGCAAAAAAAGCTTTTATTTCTATGAACTATCCCCAAATTTTTATTTTAAATTTTATTAAAGATTCATCTTTCTGCTAAAAAAAGGCACTATGAAGGCATATAGCATAACTACAGCCTTTCTAAAGGCTTTTCATCCTGGGATGATGTGGGGGTAGGTTGAAAGAGGGTGGAGGGAATGAAGATGAAGAGCAAAGCCTCCCTTTTGAACCAGCTGGACCATGAGTTGGGAGAGACCAATGGCCTCCAAGATAGGGCTAGCAAATGTTTGGAGGAGCAGAGGTGCCACGATCTGGTGGACCCCTAGTAAAGTTGGGGGTGGGGAAGTGTAAGCAACAGTGTGCACACACGGTGGTAGCTGTAGTTTGGCCTCCATCTTGCCCAGGCAGCCCCAGTGCTGCTGGGGATAGGGCTGGGACTGGAGTGCTGGGCAAGGAACTGAGGGATGGGGAGGTACAGGAGAGGGACCAGTGTTTGAGGCCTGCTGGGAGAAGGGTTGCTGGGAGAAATTCAGAGGAGGAGTATCAGCACTGGGAAATTTGGATCAAAAGACTTTGCATAAATCTCTTGTGGATGAGGATAAGCCCCTAAAGTTCTAAATAAATAATTTAGAGCCCCATAACCAAGTATTTTTAGGGGTCTGGGCTTGTCCAGGACTGTCCAGGGACAAGTGAAGAAAAAGACCTCGACTGAAGGGGTTTTTGGGGTGACACCAAATCTTTGGCTGTTCATGGCTGCTTCCACTTGGGGGGCATCCACTAATTTACCAGTGAACTTCTCATCTCCCTCACCTCCCTGCAGCAAGCTGTTCTGCAGTGGATTTGAAGCACCTGAGGGAAAGGAATTGTACACCCTGGCTCTGCTGCCTTTCTCCAGCCAGGGCGAAGGACTTCATCTGGGGCTTGTTTACTGTAAAGGAAGGTGACTGTGGATTGGAAAAGAACGTTGTTTTTCTACCAGCAGGGAAGACTTTTCCATTTACAGAAGAAATGGAGATACATTAGAAGTAGCACACTTGAGCAGCAATGAAGATGCAACACCTAAAAGGTAAGCGAAGACTCTTTACTTCATTGAAGATATTCGGGAGGAATATTACAATTGTGTTGAACGAAATACAGCAAAGCTGAACACACTGTTGGTTTTCCTAATACCCTCAGGAAAGAAGGCAGTGGAAGAGCAAATAACCAAGCAAATGGTTATCTGTGTATTTGATAAGTTCCTGAGAAATGGTCTTATCCAACCAGGCAATGGCTACCAACTGGGTTAAAGTAAAATGTGCTTTTGGCAGAGACTTCAGCACTCTCATTTGAGACAGCTTGCTTGCAATTGTTCTAATGAAAATAGGCTGTATGTAAGTATCATCAGAGGTCCTTCTCTCTGTTCCCAGGAAAACATCTTACTTGTAAGGAATTTCACCTTCCTGTTCAGGAACACAATATCCAGAAAAGACTGAAAATGCCCAGTGCAAGTATGTTGATTATTGACTTGAACAGTCAAGCTGGAGACTTTGGAACCTGGATATAGAGCAAGAAATAGATGAGCTATGTGCCCAGAGGAAGGCTCTGCTGCCTTTTTTAGCATGATATAACTATAACATGACATTACATGCTCCTGTTTTACAGGAGCATGTAATGTCATGTTATAGTTATATCATACTAAAATACAGGCCCATGTCACAAAGTGCTGAGCATTGTATGGCATTTACCTCCCAAAAAAAAAAAAATCCTTTGGTAATCTTAATGAAAATTCTTTGCTCTCTAATTTTTTGAAATAATAGATAAAATCGCAGGTATTGTTCAAAATCATTGTTCTTTTTCTAGGTCTGCTACCATAGAAATCCTTGAAAGTAGGTTTTATATTTCTGTGAGTTGTTATTCTCATGTGTAGTGAGAGAATAGTGTTCTGCCATGTTGCTTTGAAATATTCCACAATATGTACTATAGCAGTGTCTTCACCACTACACTGCTTTCAAAAGTCAAAGACTTATAATAGCAATTTCCCATGCTTTCATCCAAAGCCTGAAAATATGCCTCGAGCAAGACATTCAGTCAAAAGTAAAACATTGCCAGCTATTCGACTGTCTGTCCAGCTCCTTGGGAGGTAGCTTGCTGCTAAGCCAATGTGAAGGAATTCATATTACAAAAGCAAAATGAAAGAAAATAGAAATTAAACAGTAAGAGCAGCTGCAGCTCTGAGCAGTTGTCTGAGTATCCCACAGCACTCAAGCTTTCCCTTCTAGAAGAACAGCTTTAATTTGATCTTACTTTCACTGATTTATTTTCTGCTTCAGTTTTGAGATTTTTAAAGGAAGCATTTCCTTTCTCCAGTCTCTAATTGGAGATTTGAAAGACCTTCCTACCATCTGTAACTCTTATAGTCTTTTTTCTTCCTTGATGTTTGTTTATCTTGGAGTTGTACATATGCAAAATATCCATTTCTCTCTTATCCGGTCCTGAGGAATCAGTGTGGTGAGTGGGTTGGGCTGCTGGACTATTCTGCATGAATGGGTAAATTAGACTAACCTCTTTAGAAGAAACTAGTTAAAAATGGTTTTAAATCTCCTGGTTGTTGGCAGCTTAGGAGGCCACAGTGGTCAGTATCTAGTCGTACTGGCAGAAGGAGCTTTTTTGTTATTTCTGCTAGCTTTGCAATGAATGCCATTTTGTGCAATCAATATGTGCTTGATTTCCTGCTGCGGGCGGAGGGAGGTCATCTCATAACTACGAGTTCAGGCATCCAGTGGGAAATTTATTGGGAAAAAAACCACAACAAAACCACCACAACCAGGCCAAACAACTGACTGGAAAAAAGCCTTTCTCTCTGGACTACTTGCTCCACCAAGGGGAGGACAACACATTCACAGCCACTGTAGGTCTCCTCTATTATACATCTATGCCAGTCTTTGTTAAAATCTAGTTAATTTTCAGCCAATTATCTGGTATTTGTCCCATAAACCTCATTTATTTAGTGTAGGCCTCTACCTATATATATTGTTCTTGCTCCCTAGTCTCTATTCATTACTTTAATAAAACCAAGAAGGAAACATAATCCTTGTGCTGATGTTTATCTTAAAGGCTTCTTACCTCCTGCCAACTCCTTTTCAAAGTTGAGTTGCTTAAGACCTGCCCAGTTGGATTTTGCTTAACTTTGAGAATAGAGATACCATATGTTTTCTGGACAACATGTTTCAGTGCCTAGCTCTTCACATTATGGCTTCTCTGTTTTTTGGGGAGGGTGTTTTGCTTGGTTTTTTTGTTGGTTTTTGTTGTTGTTGTTGTTGTGGGTTTTTTTGTTTGTTTGGGTTTTTTGGGGTTTTTTTGTAATGCTGTTGGAATAAGGACTTTTGCCTCTTTTCCATTTGCTGTGCAGACCAGAGAGCTATGCCTTGTCCTGTCCAGCAGAAATAGTTTGATGGGACAAAATGATTTGTGGACTGTTCTTTCTCCCTAGTGGGGGGAAAAATTGGTAATTTTAACTCCTCCACAGTTATGACTCAGTCTTGAGTGGGCTGTAAATTCATGTCATGTTTTTTTCCCCTTTCTTTATATGAAGAAGGAATTTTTATCTTAAAAATGCCATTGTGGTTTCCATCCTTGAGAACTGTTAAAACTCTTATGTATATAAATCACTCCCTCCCATGCAGCAGCTGAGATGACTTTACCTTAACTTCAAACACAGCACTTGCGTGCAGCACTGACTTTGTAGAGGACTCATTCTCGGGTGAACTGCAAAAGCACTAGAAAGCTCTTATTGTGCTCAAGTTGTCCTAAAAGGTCTTTGTATAACTTGAGCAGTTACAGGAACATTGAAATGAGCTTGGAACACTGGAAAGAGCTTGGCTAGTGATAATAATACAAAATGTGGACTCAAAAGGATGGCAATCTTTTCATTGTTGTATTCCTCTGGGCATGCTTGCTGGAGAAGACCTGGGAGTACTCAGCTCTGTTGTTGGTGCTGTCAGATGTACACGCATCCAAGACGCAATGGGATGGACCAGAGAAGATACTAAAAGAGCTTCTTTTTTGCTCCTTATTCAGCTATTTGTAGCTTCAGGTATTATAGAATCCATTGTGTTCTTGTCCAGTTAGACACCATGTACTCTACAATGGCACTGAGATGCAGAGATTATGTTCGCTAGTTGTGAAGTGTAAGTTAAAGTTCCTGTGATGCAGAAGCACTGTTTTCCAGTGTAATAAACATAGAACAAAACTATGTGAGGATATTGGTGGTAATGTAAAACATGGTCTACCCGATAAAACACAGTGCACAATGTGGCTTGCAGACACAGGTGAACAAATTGCTCCAGGAGATTCAAGGTTCACTGCAGTGCAAACAGAAATCAGGAGTGACCTGTTCTGTGTTCTCAAGACATAATAAATACATTCTTCTTGCTACTGCTTACCTTTTGGTGGGTCAGGTATTTTAATACACTATGGGATTCCCTCTGTGAAAAACTCCAAGTCTCAACTTCCTGTCTTTCAAACAAGATTTCTCTTTGTTACCCTTAAGAGTTTAATTTAGGTGTGTTTGAAAATTCAATCTTTGTTTAAGGAAATGGTTGTAAAATTCTTGGGTTTAGCAGCTGGCAAACTCATCTCCAAGTTCAGGGGCAGAAAATTTAAAAGTTTTTAGAGAGATAAGCCTGACCTGCATATCAGCTGTACATGATTTTTTTGTGCTTTGTGAAGAGCAAGTACATTGTGCTGAATGGAGAACCGGGCTGCTTCAGTAGCTGGTGAACACTTTCTTCTAGCTCAGGATTTCTTATGTGCTGTGTACTTTTATTTGTTGGTTTCTGTGTTGTTGTTTGCTAATCCTAATATAACAAGTATAGCTTCTCTGTTCCTCCTTTCTGGTGAGTAGGGATAAAAACTGGAACATCCATTCTCCTTGAGAAGAGTGCAGAAAGTGTGATAAATTCAAAGCAGTTCTTCTGAGCTAGGCATATTTTGCACTCCTAGGAGCTCATGAATAACACAGAGCTTACGGGCATGTACTGATTTTGTCTTTGTGTGTGTGTGTTTAAAATACTCATTTTAGACACTACTGGTATCATACACTGATTTGGGTGTCTGTAGACAATGCTTGCTGACTATATGTTATGACATCATTAAAGAAAGAGCAATAGTAGTGGCTGTCTTAAGGAAAGGAAGCTACTAAATGAGGCTTTCCTTGTTTGTCATTTGTCAGGACGATTACCATTCAATTACACAATTTTGGAGCAGGTACCAGCAGGCTCTCAAAAGAGCCATGCAGCCTATCACAGATTACTGCTGTGCCAAATACGATGTTGCTAGTCATATACGTGGGACTGGAGGAAGAAAAATACTCAGCAATCTGCCATAACTTAATCCAGATGGTCAAGTTTATGTTTTCTTTAAAATGCAAACTGTCTCCAGCGAATTCATTAGAACCATATTGTAGCTTTCTTTTCTAGTATAATTTTAGCAGCTAGGCTGAAAAGCCTGGGTCTGCCAAACTAATCTCAAGTGCCTGATAATTTTATTTTTGAAGGATTTAAACTACTCAACTAATCTTTGTCTTCCCCCTCCCCCCTTTTTTATCTCCTCTAGTTTTTCTTTCTCCTTTCTATTTTTTTTTTAAGTACACCAGTGTACAACACTGAATTATTGGCTTAGGCTACCTAGAGATAGCTAATACATTGTGTTTTGTCTGGGATTAATCTAGACGTTTGAGTAACATCAAGCTGTGATTGTAATGTATTCAGACAATGTCACTGCCTCGTTCCTACCATGGCTGTACCAGTTATTGACTAAGAAACATTGGTCCTAAATAAGATAGATGTCTTTACCCATGCTTCCAGACTGTTTCATCCTATACCTTCTTGTTATGTTGGATTTCCTTCTTAATTTATTTCAAAGATTTGACAAAAGTACCCAAAATTTGGGACAGAAGTTCTTATTTAATCGATTAATCAAAGTAGGCTAAAGCTGAAGCAATTCTGAGAAACTAAATAAAATGTTTTTATGTGAATTGATTCTGGTAGAATAAAATCTTTAAAGAAACTCTAATACCTACTGCTAGCGGAGGAAAAAAATACCATCTGAGTAAAAAATTCCAAGAAAATACCAAGCTACTTATACTAGCACCAATGCATGAGTATGCCTGGTATTTTTATCACATGTATTAGAAGATTATTAAGCAAAACCTCTTCTAAGATGCTTCCATCCCTGCAATGAACTTGAACTTTAATATTCAGAGACCAGTGTTTGCGCATGAGTCAGTGAGATGCAATCAACCATAGTAATGTTTGAACAGTGTTTGCTGTACCTGGTACAATGGGCTTATTTATTTTGCTGACATGCTGCTTTCAATATTGAAGTAGTGTCCAGTAGTAATCAGCGTTTCATTAGGCTCCACTTGTTGAAACAAGCAAACCAAAAAGGCATCCTGTGCTAAAGGCTATAGGACCTGCTTTAGAGTAAATTAAACAAACTGACAGAAAGATAGACTGGTAGACCAGGTTAAACACTGTAAGCTGGGGTTTTTTTGATTGGAAAACAAAAAAACCCCAAAAAATCTGAAGGGGTAGCTTTTTTATAACACAAGAGAAACAGGCACTGATGCTTGCAAGATGTTTGTTCTTATTTGTGAAGTAGCAAAACACTCAAGGGAACATGCTAGTGTTGGTCCAAGAGAGTATTGCATGACAAGGGGTTGTGTAATGATATTCATATCCAGCTTGACAAATTTTGTCTCGTGTGAAAATGCAGCAAGAGTTTGAGGTTAGAATCAAGATGCTTAGAAAAATGTGTTTCAGGTGTCATCGGATAGAGGGCTCTGAGATGCTGCCAGGACAAGATAGACAACCTGGTACAGGTTGCTGGAATCATTACAGTAAGACACATCCCCAGAGGCCTGTGGGATTCAAACTTTGGACAAACAATGGAAAGATGGAGGGCTTTTTGGTAAGCTTTTGAAAAAACACATACATTCAAACTTGCAGAAATGTTGCTACTGACTGCAGTGAATCTGGAATTTTATCACATTTTTCTATGCAACGTTTCTAAAAGCCAGGTCTGCCTGACAAAACAGTTGTATCTATTTTATTTTCAATATTTCTTCAGGGGTCTATTGAAGACCTGCCGGAAATATTCAGAATTGCCTTCAGAGTTGTGTAAAAACACGAGAAACTTTCTTCTTTTGTTAGATTTCTTTTTGTTTGTTTGTTTGTCAGAAAAGGTTGTGCTTTGTGATGATGAATTACCTGAGGTGGTTTAAGCCTGTTGGAGCCCTTGTCAGCTCACCCACCTAAACTTTCAGTAGCCCTTTTTGCTGGGGATGCCAGTATTTCCCAAGTCTCCTGGGAAACCTGAGTCATAAAACAAGCTCATTTCCCTCTAGGCACTACTTCTAATCTCAATCATGATTTAAACATGGTTTTTGGACACAGTTTCCAAAAACCGGTATGTCTTTTGGTGAAGGATTTTTCTGACAAAACCCAAGGAGTCTTCCTCTAGGAACTCTGCTGCTTATAGAGGAACTGTCACCAAAAAGAAGCTGAGTAAATACTAGGTTTAGTGCATGCCAGGGGATGGCCGTAGGCAGCATGAGTGCTTTTCCCCACTTAATGATCTTCAGTTTTCTGCAATTCTGTTGTGAAACAACAGTATAACAAAGACCATGACAGCACAGCTAGCGCTTTTAACTTACAACTGTACGCCATACAGCTTCATCCTTCTGCTTTTTTTCTCTTCTGCCAAGAAAAAACCCTGAATAGCCAGAATTAGTGCTCCTTTAGTACCAGTTCACTTGCCTAGCAATTTTATTCAAAAAACAGATGATTCAGTATGTGAAAGAGGGCTGGTAGGGACCTCTGTGTGAGGTCCTTGGAAGGGTAATCTCATTCCAAAAATCTAGGTGGCTGGAATTCCCTCCCCCTCCCATTTAATACAAATCCTTAAGTGTTAAGTCAGGCAGAAAATGAGTCTAGTCCACATTTATTTTACTGAATGGCAGTCAACTCCCGCCTAATCTTTCAACATATATTTGTTCAATGGATCAACAGATTGTGTAAGCAGCATGACGGATGGGTTTAGAAATGTGTCTGCTTATGTTTGGTTTGTACTGAACCACTGACCATTTTGTGTGTGAATTCATCATAAATTACATCTCCAGGTTACTCAGTACGAGTGAGAAGGGGAAATCCTTGTTCTCACTGTGTTGAAAGGCATCTTACACAGCTGTCAGCCTCCAGAATGGAAGCTGAATCACATCAGTAAAACTTTAGCTCTGTTTTTCCAAAGCTGAATGGGTATGGCTCTGCTTTCACAAGTTTTTGCTAATTGCTACTCTACTGCTCTTTGAAGATAACATAAGGCAAAAGGCAAGAACTGTTACTGGGAATTAAATACTTGATAATTGGGGAACAAGGATATGATAGGGATTGTGAATGTTATTTTGGGTGCATTTGACAAAACCAAGGCTAAGTAACACCAGCAATACATAACATTTTTAAAATAATGAAAATACATATTAAAGTTTCATTGTTACAACCAATGTAGAAATGACCTGATTGATTGTATTTAGTAATATCTGAAAATAAACTAGGAGAGTGCCACTCCAAGCCTCAGCAGGAATGTGGATTGCGTAAATACTCTGATAAACTCTTCCTAATCTTGAAAATTGTTTTTTGTCTACTCATTATGTGACTACTGCTACACTGGGAGATGAAGGAAGAAGAGGAAGTTCCAGGACCTAGAAACTGCTCTTCTGCAAATAGGAAGAGCTTGCCTGAAAATGGCCAAGGAGCAGGTGACATGGAAATGACCAGAGTCCTGCTGAACACCCCTTTCCAGAGGCCAGAAAGCCAAAATACAATGTCTTCCACTTTTGGTGATTGCATTGGCTTTGAGCCACTGCCTACCCAGACAGCACAGGCATGAGGCACAAAGCTTTCTCACCCATTTACATCCCTTCACAGGGTAGGGTAAGGGGTTCAAAAGAGGGGAAAATATGAGTAAAGGGTTTCCCCTATTGTTGCCACCCATCCTCATTTCCACCTGAAAGTTACGGCTTTGAAAATAATTTTGAATGTGAAAGAGGCTCACCTTATCCTATCTATGTTTCTGGAGGCAGTGAGCCTCAGCAGTGACTCCCTGCAGCCTACCCCAAGCTTTGTTTAAACAGGTTTGAGCTAGAACTGAATGGCTCTGGAAAAGAAAGACAATGGGAAGAGAGCCAGAGAAGAAGGAAGACACTAGGCAGAGGACTAGGTTTCTTTTTGCAGGCAGTGGGGAGAAATTGAAGGAGAGTGATGTTGGCTACTTTGCTCTTTTAGATGATTATGTTCTCATGAAGGCAAGTTTTTGATTCACAAGGGTTTTTTGTGGGATTTGTGTTATCCTCTTTTTTTAGTCTCTTGTGCATTAAAACTTTTTAGGATTGGTAGGAAATTATTGCATTTTTGTTGTTTGAAAGACTACACTTCAATGGAAAGCATGCACTGCTTGTTTTTTTTAAAGAAAGCACAGGAAAAAAGCTATTTTTGGCAAACAAAGTGTACATAATTATGTTTTAATTACGTTTTAATTTAATATATTTTTCCTTTGTGGTGGAAAGTAAATTTGTCATTTCTCTACGGAATAATGTTTCCAACTTTCAGTTCAACAGAAAAATAATTTCTTTCTAATCACCTCTAATTAGATTTGAAGAAACTGGTAAGTAGAAAAATGAGGAGGAAAGAAGCCTTGACATTATGAAGAAGAAACGAGGAATGAAAAATTGAGCATATCTATAGAACAGGATTTAGGGCACAGAAACAAAAATTAAGCTTGTAACTGAGAGAGTAGCAGGAATGTCATCCTGTGAGCCTGAAACCACTTTTTCTTAACCATCATCCTCTAAGGAAAAAAATCTAACATCTATTCAGTATAGTAACCCCTGGAGTATCATTTTAGTAATTTTACTTACTGTATTTCTTTTATATAGGTCATAATAATGACTGAAATTTCCCCACTCTCTTCTGTCTTGCTAAGATGTAGGGGGATTTAGAATCTGCTTCTAGAATACAGTGTTTTCCAAATACTGGCTCAGGGAATAAGATAGCTGTGAATGCCCGTGTTTGCTGAAATAAATAATCCTACACTGTCCTTGTGAATACTTTTGTTGTTTTTCCCATTCCCTTTAAAAAAGAAAAAAAAAAGAAAAAAAAAAAGAAAAAAAAAAGTTGAGTGGGATGGTTTGAGTACCCCCTTATGTACCATTACAGGTTTCAAATATCACATTCTTGCTTTTATCTTTTGTTCGTTTTCAGCTCTTCCTCTAGACAATACAGAGATCCTTTGTTAGCCAAAAACTACAGTATTATTGCCAGTTTCTTTGTTTTGAAAAAAATAAATTACATTATTAAATCAAAGCAAAAAGCCCTTCACCCAGGAACAAATGCATAAACTTAGCAATGCACGGCTAGAAATATCAATAGGTATCTTTACTACTTTTTTTACAGCTACTGCTTAATATAACACACTGAATTCCCTGTCTACAAATATAAGTGTGATTTAGTGGATGATTCCACTTCTTCCACGCCCTTGTGCGTATATACACTAAATATCAATGTTGTGACAATTGCTTGGACATTAAAATTCATAATTTTCTCTCAGTGTGCATTATTTGTCAGGCCAGCAAATTTGAAATTGTAGTACAAGAAATATATTGATCGGATCATTTGCAAAGTAATTCCTTTAGAAGTGTGTACTACTTCTCTATCACTATCTAACTAGATAATTTGTTATTTGTTGTTGTAATGATTAATTACAGAAACTCAGTTAGAATATCTGCTGGCCCTCTACCAATAAAAAGGGGGTTGCTGTTTGTAACTAAGTCTAATTGAAAATCTGATTTCTTTTCAAGAATCGTGTTATCTTTTCCACAGAAAACCCATGTTTGTTGTTGAAAATATAATTCCTTCTGTTCTCAGATGCTGCAGTCTTCTGTGTCCTCAGGTTCCTCTTTTTCCTAGTGCTCAAAATTCCTGACTGGATTTCATTGTGGGGATGCTGGAATGAATACAACCACTTTGAATACAAGTAATGAATCATAAGAGAACATGGGCTAACTGGGCAGATTTACCTACAAGAAGAATATGAACATGAAATTTTCAAACTAGAAGCCCCATGTAATATGATTATGAAACTTATTTTTAAAACTTTATTTTTGTCCTTTGAAAGTTTATCTCCATCTTGCCCCTTTCTTCATAACACTTTGAGCAATTTTAAGTTGGAAACGTAAGTTCTCTTTGGAAGCTTGAAGCTACCATGCATGTCCAACAATTCAAAAGTAGGTCTCAAAGTGTTCTTCATTCTGTTTTGAATGCTGTACTCAAGGTATGCAAATTACAATTTATCCTCATTCCAGTTACTTTTAAACCATATTATATGGCTGAAGCAGCATGAACCACTCTTCAAAGCGCTGAAAAAGACTTAGTGAGGATAAACAACAGAAAACTTATGGTGTGTCACACTGATGCCTTTGCCAACATGGGCAAATGTTTGTCGCTGAGACAGAAGATGTGGTGCTAAGGCACACACAGGTGTGAACAGTGTCAGTGCTGCAGTCCTCTCTGAGATGCTTTTTGAGTGGTCTTCAAACATGTCAGGTATACAGAGATTCAGAGATGCTTAAGCATGGTCCTCTATGCATGTTGTGCATTTTCTTCCTACTGCAAGCAACCAAGAAGTTCAGGTTTGGATATCCAGCACTGCTTCACAGATTTCTCTTTCTTGAAAGATGTAGCTGGAATTTTGTTTACTCAAGCCAAAGACTTCTCCCATGGATGTTTTAAAATAAATATGTTTTAAAACTCTTGGCTTTTAAAAACTAGGAGTTTGCTATCTTTGCCACCTGGTTTCTAAACTGGCATAAACTACCTTTGTTTTATTCCATCAAAAGGATGTTTGAATATGGGTTTTTTTTTCTGTCTGCTGCTTAACCTTTTTTTTATCAATGTTAGAGTGATAAAAATCACTGCGTGGTTAGTAAAAAAACCTTCAGTGTTCTTTAGTGAAGGAAGATACAGTACAGCAGAGCAGAGTGGCTGGCTAAGAGCCCAGTTGTTTTTAATCATCTGCTAAAGAAATACATTGCAGTTCTAGATGGTTACTGACATTTTTATATGGAAGCATGTTTTGACTAGAGTCTTTGTTTTTCAAGTATAAATTGGGAAGGTTTCAAGTGGTCTCAGCAGTAGGATCTGGTTTGAATAGTCTCCAAATATGGCACTGGAGTGTGCTAGAACAGAAAAAGCACTCCTGGTTGTGGAGGCCGGTGGGCCTGCTGGACAAGGAACGAAAGGAGTCCTATAGTGGAATAAGTCCTAGGTTCCTTTAAGCTTCCCCCAGAATGCTCTGTTCTGTTATGTTAATGTACCCCAGTTCTGCCTCCCTGGTTGGCTCCGTTGGCCGCTACACCCCTTGTTACCTGATACACCCTCAGAGTTTCTCCCATTGTGCTGCTTGGATTTGTCTGAGACCTGGGTCGAGTATGGACGCCATTAAAATCTCTCCTGTAGAACCCCATGCAAAGGCCTTTCCTGCTCATTCCTCGTTGGACTGTTTCCCCAGCTATCCGGTGTGTGTGTACGTGTGTGTGCAAGTGTGCTGGCTGCACCGAGAGGCTTCCTTAGAGGCGCTTTTGGGAAGGTCGTGGTGTTTCACCATCCAGGTACACCGCGACACCTGGTGAAAAAGCAACGGAGAAAACATCTTAGGAGAAGGCCAACCTATGGAAGTGAAGTCTTGCGAGGTGCCTTGTGCCTTGCCCTCACTCTATTGCAGCATCAAGAGTTCAAGATCCACAGCATAGCATGGAAACCCTACTTTTTGGACCCATGTCTCCAAGTTGTTTCCGAAGTTTTGCTGGCAGGCAGGGAGAGACCTCTTTGGCTCAGGATGTTACTGACCCCTGTTTAAGTCATCAGGAACTGCTTCCCCAAGAAGCCTCTTGCAGGCTTTTTAACCACGCTGTCTGTCACTCTTATTTGTCTGCCTAATGACATGCTGCTTACCATCCTCTGTATTGTGCTTCAGATTCACATCTAAAATGCCATGTAAAAGCAAAGTAGCACTAATCTATAGTGGCAGCTTGTTAAAATGTCATGGTTTCAGTGATGCATTTGTAACCACTCTAAGATAAATGTGACAAGTGCTAATTCCAAACACCCACGATACTGAAACTGAGAACAGCTTAGCTAAAGCTCTTTGAATTTCCTGAGGACATCTGAGGTCTACGGTTACAACATCTCAGTCTGCTTTCACCTGAGCATCTCAGGCTGCTTTTACCTGAAAAATGAAAATGTTACATTAAAGATTCAAGATTAAATGACAATGCTTGTTTTAAAAGAGGTTAGGGCAGAAATGCTATGCATATGTTTGCGATCTGCAAACATTTATTATTCTCCGGACAAAGTGAAGGAAATTGTAGGGTAAGAATAGGTTGATCTCCCCGTGGGAAAAGCAATAAGCTAATACCCAAGAACCAAGACCTATGCATTAGCACAGCTTCATTTGTGAGCATCCCTTGTCATGAGATTTTCCTGATGAGTCTGTGTCATGGGCACATGAGAGCCTCATGCAAGGAGGAAACCAGTCTGAAGGAGGAAGAGAAAACAGTTTTTCAGCTGACATGCTATCAGAATTAAGTGATGTCCTTTTTTGGTTTGAGTGGGAAGTTCTGTACACAATAGTGCTGAAAGGTGGCCCCATCAGTACCCAGTGAAAGCAATGACAATTGCAGGGATTTGGAAGTTTTCATTTAAAAATGAGAGAGACAGAAAAAGAGAAATTGCATCATCTTCAAATGACTTTTGCCTATGGGATTTCCATGTGGAAGCTGTTACAATAATGAAAAGTCTGATGTCAAATTAGAAGAAAGTGCAGGATGTCAACCTCGTCCTGAGGAATCACTGAACAAACAAGTACCTTGCTAGTACTAGTGACTCCAAGAAGGTGAAAGGCCCTTGTTTGACAGACAGTAAAAGGTGCTTGGAGTGGTGGTAATATTGTGCAGCTGCAGAACACACACTGGTCAGTCAGAAAAAAGTGAAAGACGAGGTGTGTGAGCAGTCTGCAAACCACGATGCAGAGTTTCAGCTATACTATGATGGGCTTGCAGGTTAAAGCGTGGTTTGTGCAAAACTGCTGGAAAAGAGTACAGAGAAAGCTCCTCCACACAGGAAAAGAAGGAAGCTTATACCGGGGATGCGTAGGTTTTACTATGTGGGGCGTGTTCAGAACAGTGGAACGGTGCAGAAAGAGGGATTCCTTTCCTATCATAAATCCCATACATTGATGTTTTTCATCTCCCAGCAAGAACAAGACAAGAAGCCTCACTAAAAGGACAGTGATTATGTTATATTTTCCATTATTCTTTCTAGGCTATTCTACTTTGAAGTGTTTTTCCAGAAACTGTTTGTCTCTGTAGATATTTAGACATAGAAAAAGGTTTCTGGGTTCCAGATCATACACAATTAAAAGTTGTCTACGTAGAAAATAACTACAAAGAAGAAGGGAGAGAGATAATGAACCTTTATCCTATTTTGCAAAATTTCATTTAGCCTTGAAAAAGATTATTTATCTCTCTCTCTTTTCTTTCTTTTTCTCCTTTTTTCTCTAGCTCTCAACCCCTCAAAATATCCTAAAAATGGCGGGGTTTTTTAATAGAGAAAAGTATTTTTCCTTTGCTGTTTTTTGTTCCTCCGAAGGATGTGATGCAGTTACTCTGTATACTTACAGCAATTTTCCCTGACGCTCCAGTTACATCTTCCTTTGGTTTTTGTTCCTTTGTGTGATATATGGTTTCCTTACTGAAGTTATAATGAGTTTATCTTCATGAATCACTAGAGATCAGCCAGGCTAAACTCTATCCTTTAAAGTTCACCCAACACTGACACTATTCACTGTAACCCAATGTTTAAATGAAATATCTCCTTATTATACAAACCAAGTAAAATAATAAGTATGTAAAAATGTCAGATCTATCAGTATAATTTACTCATTTTTATCATAGAATCATAGAATATGTT
The DNA here is from genome assembly GCA_013397975.1 of Machaerirhynchus nigripectus. Classification (NCBI taxonomy): domain Eukaryota; kingdom Metazoa; phylum Chordata; class Aves; order Passeriformes; family Dicruridae; genus Machaerirhynchus; species Machaerirhynchus nigripectus. The sequence continues at coordinate 99,560 of VZRQ01001500.1, forward strand.
AGGTTTGAAGGGACCTTAAAGATCCTCTAGTTCCAACCTTCCTGTCACAGGTACAGACACCTTCTACCAGACCAGGTTGCTGAAAGCTCTATCCAGCCTGGCCTTAAATGCTTCCAGGGATAAAACGTCCACAGCTTCTTTGGGCAACTTGTTCCAGTGTCTCACCATCCTCATAGTAAAGAATTTGTTCCTAATATCTGATCTAAACCTACTCACTTTCACCATTCCTCCTTGTCCTGTTCACTATATGCTCTTGCAAAAAGCCCCTGTTCAGCTTCCTTGGCACTGGAAGGCCACAATTAGATCACCCGGAAGTCTTCTTTTCTCCAGGCTGAACAATCCCAGTTGTCTCAGCCTTTCCTCATAGGAGAGGTGCTCCATCCCTCTAATCATCTTGGTGGCGTCCTCTGGACTTGTTCCAATACATCCATGTCCTTCCTTTGCTGGGGACCCCAGAGGTGGATGCAGCACTCCAGGTGGGATCTCACCAGGGTAGAGTAAAGGAGAAGAAGGAATTTATAAATGGTTAAAAGATTATATTTTTCTCTTATGTACCTATGCAAAAATTACAAATGGTGCAAACTTTTAATAATATTCCAAAGTATTTGTTTCATTGAAACAAGGCAAAAGTTTAGCCCCTTAAAAATAAAAGGAAAATTATTTTGATTTAAAAAATCTGAGAAAAACACCTGTATACAGTATAAGGCAGGAAAAAAGGATTGAAACTCTTCTGCTTACCTTACACTTTCTTTGAAATTGTGTAGCTCATGTGTAGATGCTTCTCATTTCACATGGTTTCTAACTGTAAGTGAATGGGAGGAAGAGAAGTGTTTTTCCTTGGATGTGGTATAACAGCTGAAGTCTTCAAGTTAGATCCTGTATATCTGGAAAAGCAACCTTCTGGCTGAACTTGTATGCCTTTCTCTTTAGGAAATACCTTCTTCAGGGTTAAGATTCTGTTTGGAAACTAGATGTCTTAGTGCTTAAACTAGCTCTTTTGAGAGTGAAATTATACAGTGAGTTGGAACCTTGTTCTTCTGATCTGGGGAATGTCTTATAGAACAACATGTACTGTCAAGGGCAGGAGTAAGAGGTGGGGGAATTTGAAGCAATGGTAATACACTTCCTCTTAAAGGCTAGAGCAGCATGAAGACTCCCCTAAGAAGCTATGTCCAGGGTGATCAAAATCTCTCAGTAAGATTTCCAATAGATACTTCTAAATAAATGTATTTGTAGTTCTTTGACTGTAGTTGTACTTTTGAGGTATTTTTCCTTTGTACTAGGATATTTCTGCTTTAATGTATACAATGTGGTACTTGTTTGTATAATCCCCTGAGGTTTTATTGTGCAATCAATTAATCTGTATGTTGTTCTTAAGCTTAAAGATAAACTTGTCCTATAATGTCTCCCTTCTCTTATTCTACAATTTGCAAATCCGGGAAATGGTCACTGTGTTTAGAAAGAAGTAGTGGAACATGACCATCCATGGAAACTCTCTCATGTAGCATCAGAGTAATCAAGGAGACAGATGATGGATGACTGTATTTTTCAAGTTGTGGGATTTTCAGTTTTATGACTTTGGCTATGGAATCTGCTGCAGACTGCGAGTAAACAGCTTAATCACTCTGTGCCTCTATAAAACAGTTGTAATAATTCCTTGTTGCATCAGTGTTATGATGAAAATGAAGCAGTGTTTCTAAGTGGTGGGTAGTGCGGCTGTAAGGTCAGGCAGTGAAAGCTAATCCGATTGCATCCCGATTTGCTGACAAAAAGTTGTTTAACAGTAGTCCTTGAATTTCTATGCACAATATGCCCGTCTGTGTGCAGGGATACAGCTGTAAATCCATGGCAAACATGGTTTGTAAGCAAGGGAGATGGAGGGAAGCTCTGGGGCAGCTCCTCAGGCTGCATGGGGAGAGGAGTGCTAATGAGTCATGTGCAGGCAAGGATGAAATGTGTGCATCTCCCTCCTCAAACTTGGATTTATTTTTATTGTTTGGGGTTTTGCAATAATCTTCATCTCTCTCCTTTTGGCACAACTTGTACCTCTGAGTAATGCCCATCACAGACATATGATCATAAAAACCAAAATTATCTTATGACTAAATCTAGTTAGCCCTGAATCTTCTCATCTCCCCACTGATGTCCACCACTGGATGTAAATCAGCTTAGCTCCAGCTGGCAGCTGTCTCATCCCTTCTTGGATGCACAATGGACAGCAGCAGTGGAGCAGCATAAAGATTTTCTTTCGCAGAAATAAACTGAGACCAGAGTATGTAACTGGGTGTCTCTGCCTCACAGCAAGGTGACCCCATGCATGAGGTGACTGCTACCAAAAAGCCCCTTCTCAAGGTTAGCGTACTGATTGCATCACTTCTTGTGAGGAGCAGTGGGAATCCTTGAGGAAGGGTGCCCTCTTTTTCCCAATGGGGAATCGGTAGTACAGCTAGATAAGCTAGATGTTTCATCTTCTGAGAGCTGAGCTGTGCAAATCATCTGCAGGTCTCCCCTGGTTGTGATGGTGCTGCTGGCAGACCCAGTGCTGGCTGTCTGAGCTGCAGCTGGTGCTGCTGCTGACCTTGCTTGAGCCAACTTGCCTAGGCAAAACCTGCCTCTGCATTCACTCAGTGTGACAGAACAACAGGTCCCAGTTCCCCCTTGCATCAGGTGCCTCCTCATGTCTTTGCTGCCTTCACCATTCAGTCAGCCTTTAGAAGGAAGTAAAGAATATGGCAAGGGTGTGGGCTGACCACTATGTTCAAAGGGCTGAGAGCATCGAATGGACCCATAGGAGAACACAGGAAGGTGAATTGCACAGAATATACTCTTCCATGGCGCTCCTTTCCTTATGATGATGATTTATCTACTTCAGACATAAGATGGTAAATCTGGTTCAAAAGTCAAAATTCTAGCTTTCTGAAACAATAAGTAGAAATTCCAAACTTGCCTATAGAAAGTAAAAGTAAATATCTTAGTGTTGGGCGTTCGGCTTTTTCTTTTTTTTCTTTCTCTCAGGGAATTTTGTTCCCATTTGTTGTCGTGGAGATGATGAACAGACAGTACTTAAGAGACAAAAACCATGGCTGGGTGTCTTCAAATTCCACTGCGATTGCCCTGGGGGAGGAGGGGGAAAGGGGTGCAGTTGTAACAGTGTCTTAGCTGCGGAGTGACCTCTCTGGCTGGGAAGTTTGTCTTGGAAGTGCAGCGATACTGCGAGAGCCCGGGGTCTACCCAGGACTTGGCTGGGGGTCAGGGGCTGGGCTCAGCCCGTTCTCCTCTCCCTAATCGCAGCCACGTGTGGTGTGGGAAGCAGGCGCCTGACTTTCCCTTGACGAGGCTGCGTTGTGGTTGGCTACTGGGGTCTGTTTATTTTTTTTCCCATTTCTACCGGCTGCTGACATCAACCACTGCTTTATTGGACCTGCCTCCCTTCACCCTTGCTGCCAATTGCCAGTGAGTGCCGCTGAGGTCCTGGTTCTGAGACCAGATCCGATCAGACCTGCCTGGCCCTGCTGTTTCCTGGCACTGCTATGTGGTCTTTTGCTACACTTTAGCTTGATGCCCCCCGCGTCGGCTGCTCCGAGGTTTTGGCTACACTTTAGTTCGATGCCCGCCGGGGGTCCACCCGTCCTACTGCTCCTGCAGCTGCACCGGGGTTATTGCAACGCTTTGACTTGCTGCCCCCGGCTCTGCTCGCCTCTGCTGTTCCAGACCACTGCTCCGAGGTTCCCGCTACAGTCCAGCTCACCACCCTGAGTGGCACTGAGACCGGCTGCTCCCTGTGAGTGTTGCAAGGGGAGCCATCTCCCCTCTCTCCCCTCGCCTGAACCGCCACTACCGTGTGGAGAGAGGCGGCCGAGCTCGCTCCGGAGCGCCCCCTGCCGGCGCGGGGGACCCCCCGCCCCCGCCCCGCTCAGCGGGAGCCGCCAGCGCCCCTGCCGGCCGTGAGCGGCACTGCACCGACGGGAACGGGCCTGGGGCCGGGAGGCGGCACTGGGCCCTGGTCCTGTTTGGTGGTACTGCCGTAGTTACTGTTGTTCGTTTGCCTTGTTATATATATTGTAGTATAGAACTGCTATTCCTTTTACCATATCTTTGCCTGAAAGCCCTGTAGTTTCAAAGTTATAATAATTTGGAGAGAAGGGGATCATATTTTTCCATTCCAGGAAGGTTCCCACCGTCCTTGGCAGACACGTGTCTTTTAAAATGATGCCTTAGGTTTTAACTTTTATATTTTTCAAATTCTGGATCGCTTAGTGTGTAATTCTGAAGTTTCTTGTAGCTCATTAGCTTAGGCTAGATAGACACAACAAAGCTTCTCTGAGCATGATATTCAAGGACACTCAGAC
>VZRQ01001505.1:0-22786 GCA_013397975.1 Machaerirhynchus nigripectus
CATACTCTTTTTTTCCACCTTCTTATGAGAAAATGCTTCTATGTCAACTCCTTGTCCAAGTCTTCCCTCTGATTACTGTTTCTGATGCCTCTTTTGTATCTTGTATGAAGCCATTATGACATTAGAATACATTTTTTCTGAACCCTACACATGTTGTAATTTTGTTTTTCCCTAATGTATTTTTTTGACAGAACTCACTTCCCTGCCCGTTTATACATTTTCAAATATATTCAGATTTTGTTAGAATATCTGTCTTAGATATATTATGTTGCTGACATTGAATTTGAGGTTTAATAATTTTCATAAGGTTATTTGGAAGAAAAAAAAACCCCACACAATCAAAACATACCTGATTAGTATGCACTGTTTTCTTAAATTGTGAATTCTTGATTCTCTGTGAAGTGTCTCCAAGGCCTTTCAGGTCTGTAACATCCACACCATCGCTGTCATTCTAGGACCAGAAATTATACTGGTTTAAATCAGAAGTTGAAAGCATTTCTTGTGTACAGTAAGAATTGGTTTATACTCTGATACCTGGGCTTCCATGAAAGAAAGTGAATGGGTGACAGGAAATGGCCACAAGCTGCACCATGGGAGGTTTAGATTAGATATGAGGAAAAGTTTCTTCACTAAATTGTGGTCAGGCATTGCAACAGGCTGCCCAGGGAAGTGATAGAATCACCATGCCTGAAGTTTTTTCCCAAATTCCTGTATATGTGGCACTTTGGGGACATAATAATTGGTGAACATGGTGGTGCTAGATTAATGGTTGGACTCAATGATCTTAGAGGTCTCTTACTACCTAAATAATTCCACAATTCTCTGTGTTACTTTACTAGAACAGGTAGCCCAAAACTTGGTGTGCAAATCTTGGCTGTTCAAGTCCCTTCACTATTGCCTTGGTCAAGGATGGTGCACATCTAATGTGAATCTGATGTTTTCTTGACTATGAACTCACATGTCTCCCATGGTGAACTGTGCTGCTCTTTGTCTCAGGCAGGACTGGTTCAACAAATTTATAAAAATCCAGCCCTTCTCCTCACCAAGGGCAAAATGGACTATTGGGGCCTTCCCCAATTGTTAGTGCCTTTACTCTGGTATTTATGCTCCTTACACGGAGTAAATGTGAACATGTACTTCTATTGCTCTTAGAATAAAACACTCAAGGTAGCTTTAAAGAGAGGAGTTAGCTTTACCAGACTGAGAAATGAAGACAGTCATACCCAGTCCCACTGTTCCTATTTTTCTTTAAATAAATTCTGAATCTCTGTTTTCTTGTTTCTTAATGTTTTGAAGGATACATTATCTCTTTTTATGGTCCTAGAATGTCTGGTTCTTGGTTCTGTAAGAAAGCTGCTTAAACAAAATTTCAGATAACTTATATCCGCAGTTGCTGTGAATGTTTTGTATTTCAGTCATTTCTTATGACAACAGTTACAGTATGGTCATTTCATTGGGTTTTAATGCATGAAGTATCTCATTACTTACATGGGAATAAACCCAGTAAATTAGTATTTACAATGAAAACAATCACTTCCACATGAACAATACAAAATAAGCTGAATCATAGTAAATTATGATACAGACAGGAATAAGCAGTACTACTAGAAATAAATTGAAATTTGCCTTTTAGCAGAAACATGACCTTAGAAGCAACTGGAACAATGCCCAGTAACCTATTTTCCATAAAGAAACTTTGCCTCTAAACTTAACAAAAAATCAGTTTCAGTAAAAGTGTTTCTGTAACTTTGTGTGTCTGGGAGAAGAGAGGAGTTACAAGAAGCTGTTTATTCGAGTGCTGTGGCCTTACATCAGTTCCCACGCTTCTAAGTAAAGAGTATCTTTTTCTTCCCTTAAGAGAGAGGTATTTCTTTTTCAAAAGCATTGGTCACTAGTTTGCCTTCTAACCATGCCATCATAGGGGTTTGCTGTAGCTGCCCCTACAGTCAGCAACAAATGCGGCTGCTGAACACTCCATACAATTAAAAATAAAAATCACAAGAAGCAGTGATAACTATAGCACTGATATATAAAATATTAAAAATACTACACAGGACAGCACAGTGAAGTCAAAGCGGTATAGTTGTGTAATTCACATAAACACACACGCACACTCCTGAGATAGTGTTTTTGAAGATTTCTCTACTTGTTGCTGAGGAAGAAAAAGCAGAGATGTCCTAGGACTTTTGTCAGTAAATGTGTGAAAAACGGTAAGCATGCAAGTTGCTGTCTATGAAATACACAAGTAAAGAATAATCTGTGTTGGAAGAAATCTCTAGAAGTCACTTTGTTGAACCCACCTCTCAAGTGAAATAATTACATAAGAGTTTCATTTATGGAGTAATTAAAATATATGAATGTATGAGTAATGTTACAAAACCAGTAAGAGCATCACACGATTGCTGGAACTCAGTAGCCCACGCTGCAGAATGATAGATTTTTGTCCTTCTCCGTGAATATAAAAAGTCCCTAATTCAACTGATCATATCACATTTCTGGAATATTACTGATTCAGTAGAAACTGGTTAATTACTATTGATAACAAGTTTACTTTAGTAAGACTTCTGTTGACTAGAACAGTCTTTGAATGAGTGCCATCAAGCTGAGTAATTTTCTTATTTCACAGCTGATTTTTAAAGTACTGTTTCTTCATCCTCCCCTTTATAGAATTTTTTTGTTTATTTGGCAAAAACAAGTTATTTAATCCTACTGCTTGAAGACAAAAAGCTATTTTTAATTTCTAATAAGAACAGAAATATTCAAGTGACAAATAAAACTGCCTATCCCCTTTTCTTGCTTACTTAGTGTCTGAGTTGCTGAAGGAACTCCTCAACGAAATGTCAGTCTGTGCTTATCACCTACTGCTGGTGATTGCTATCTAAGCCCCCAGCACAGGCAGAAAAAAAAATCTGTCTCATTTACTCAGCATCCTTTTCCAGTTCCCTGTAAAGGTCTGGAGAACAAATCACTGTAAAAGAAAACGGGAGTTCAAGCCTAAGGAACTACAGTTAGCACAGTCCTGTAATGAGCACAGGCCAGTCACTTCTGAAACTTCAATCTCCAGGTGACCTTAGAGAGCAGGAGGTTCACCGAGAAGCTTGGATGGGAAAATTCTCTTTGCTTTAGTCCACAATTAAAGGATTACAGAATTGATCCATCTATTTTGAATGTTTGAAATACGAAAAGTGTTTTGAAGTTGTGCTTCTGCTTTCACAAGCTGCTTTACTTTGACTGACTGGAATTCCGCTCTTGTAAAATATTTGATTAAATGACAAAGGCATAGAGCTGTCTCAGCTGTGTAAGTGAAATGCTCTTTCAATGTTTGTTTAGTTCTCCTAGATGAGCCGTTCATTCACCAAGTATTGTTGCACGACTACATTCACTGCCCTTCCCTGCCATTTCCTCCTTGATTTTGGAGGATAGATTTTGCAAAGAGCTAGTAACTTCTATTGTGCTTTCAACAATAGCAAACACTCTGGAGTAGATGGTGTTACACTCATGCTAGTTAGGGATGAAAACAGGTTGGCCACCAGTGCATCCAGGCAGCTGATTAAACTGTTTATTTTTTAAGGGTGGGTCCTTACATTACGCTGGAGATTAGAATCAGGACACTCAAGGAACTCAGTGGAAAACATGCTTCAAAAGGAAATTGTTTAAGTTATAATGTCATATCTTGTTGCATCTCATTAGATTTTTAGTTGTATTTGCCCAGCAGATGGTGAAGCCATCTAGTTTACAGTTCAAAACTTTCTTTTCTTTAAATATTCAGTACAACTCAACACTGTTCATTTAGGTTTTCCCTCATGTACTACCTTTTGCTAGCCACTGCCATGATTCTGAAGGAGTTTAAATGCATTTTAAATATTGAGGAAGAATCTTTTTAAATTAATAACCACCGCATTCACAAATATGTCAAATTATAAAATTGTGTACAAGGCAGGAATGATGAATGTTCATTGTCCATGTACTAAACTACAGTAAATGAGCTGTAGAAATGACAGATAAGAAAGAGGTACTGCCAGATTTAAATTTAGCAGGCTAAGTCTTTATGGGCTGTTTTGAAAAGGACTGTAAACAAGACTCCCCACCTCTGAGTACATTGCAGTTTTCTTTAAAAATTTAGGTTGTCAGGGTGGGATAGTTGAATAGCATCCTGAAATGTAGGGGTTTTTACAAAAAATTCCTAAGTATGGCTTTGGAAAGTAAGCTTTGAAAATGTGGAAAAGGACTGCATCATTTCCTGACTGGATTTGGTTAAGTAATGCAGTGCAACACCGCCTTCATTTCCAAGGGTAAATATAACAGTGATGCTCATGAAATAGAAATTCTTAATAGTATCTACAATTGTAATTAACCAACCAGATAAGAGTGTCTAGGAAGCTGTGAAGAATGGCAATACACAGAAATGGCATTTTTTTATGATGTGTTTTAAGCTTGTTCGATTGAAATGGAGTACAAACACTGCATGCATTATGACAATACCAGTGTCCTATACAGTGTGAGTAAAAGGCAGAATTTTAAAGCAGATCCTTCCTCAAGTCAGCTTCTTGAGAGCATGGTGTGCTCTGCTACAGAAACAGGTACACGCTGTTTAATGCATCATAACAGTAACAATAGGAGGCCAGTAAACAATAAATATTTATTAGCTGCTATCCTCCTTTTGCTTTGTATTTATTTTATGTTTGCCTCTGTGTTGCTTTTAAGTGTAGGGGAGTTTATTCATTCCACCTATCATTCCTTTTTATGATGCAGCTTTTATCATTCCTAATGGAGTAAGTGTGATTGATGTTTAATGTTTGATATCAGAGATCTGAATCACCAGAATTTATTAGATAAAAAATTTGCCTCTTAAATGAGTGCTAAATACAAGCTAGCTAAATCCAATCTCAGTTTTAGGGTTATTGTTAGTGATACAGGGTTTCTGAGCAGGAGACTCTGTGGGCAAATGTAGTGGTCCTCTAGCCAGCCAGTGCCATCAATGAGAAGACAACTGAAGCACCTTGAAGGCAAGAGACACAGTAGCGTTTCCACACAAGACATGTGACATTATTGTAGCTATAGATACACACAATTTGTTACGCTGGTACATAGACTCTTAGCAGGAACAATTTTCTGAATTGAGGATAATGATTTAAGTTCCTTAAATTACATGACATTTTTAAGATGGAAAAAAATTAACAACCTGAGTGTCTCATTATAAACAGTGCAGCAATCTGTTGATTCTGGCAATGAGGCAGCATCCAAAGCAGGTAACATTAGCATGTAGGTCTTAACTATTGCACTGGGTTTTATTAAGGTATACACTCCATTACTGAAGTGTAGGAGCATGCTAGGGAAGGCTGGAAGTATGGGTAAAGCTATGTATCATCTTAAAACCAACACAAAAAGCTCACTTGTAATACACCTAAATGGCTGTTGGTAATTGAGATGCTCCTAGTGTCAAAAAGGGAGAGAGACAAAGAGAGATACAGCAGGGGTATGCATTTAGGTTTTATAGTCCGTTTTCTTTTGAGACCGTTTTGAGCCGTTAATGAGGGGGAAAGTTGCTTTTTGGGTCTCCCAGGTACTGGCATCATCACAAGGCAATAGTGCAGGACCTGCAAGTTCAATGCTATGTTCATGTGGAAACTGCATTGTGTACAAAACAAGTAGTTGATATTTTGCAGAACCATGCATTTTTAAAAATGCAATTAATGGTATTAATGTAACTTCATGCTACATGGATGCATGTCCTATCTGAAAGTTAACACCGGTTAACTGAGGGTGTACTACAGTACCATTGAAAATGCTGATCCAGTGAAATGCTTCTATGATGCAGTGGAAATCCTATCACAGTACAGATGGATGTGTGTGTTTACATATCAATAGCACATGAGAAGTTGAGAAGAGCTCATAGTTATCTCCCTTTGACCATTTGTATGACAAGTCAAAAAGTAGACTACTCTGTATTACAACTTATTTATCTTGTTAGAGTCCCTTTGCAAAAGAAAGCACAATGCTTCTCATTCTTGACTTAATAAAGATCTGATATGCTCCTTCATCCATCACTTGCTAGCCTTGAGCTGCTTTGTATTACATTGAGAGCTGTTTTGCTAACTTAGGTACTTTAAAAAAAAAATTACCAAACCAGATTTACTTTGTCTCTCTCTTACTTTATCCCTTTGTGCATTAATCATTAAGTGGCATCTGAAGGTACCTATGGATACCTAAAATGGTACCTACACGGGTACTTAAAATGGTTTAAATTAAACCTTTTCCAGAACACTTTTATATTTTGTGATTGAAGTAAGATACTCATTGCTAATACTCTAAGACACTGTTATTCTGGAGGAATTAAAGTGTTCACTCTTTGTGCAAGAAAAGCTTAAATACAAGAAAATGTGGAAAATTATGAGACTGTTCACTTTTTAGTGGCTTACTGTGAAGCGATTTATTTGTTTATATACAAAAGTGTACATATTTCCTTCTGTGTCTTCTTTTCTCTAGGGAGTGACTTGCATATTGAAACAGAGAGAGACAGTGTAAAACTAAATAAAAATGGCCCAGGTGAGCTAGCTGCGTAAGGCAGACGACTAACCCAGGTCACCGTACTAAGCTCCACGGACCTCTGAGGAAAAAGGTGATTTTCAGCTTATGCCGTTCAAGAGAGTTCAACACCGAGCTTCTGCAGCTAGGGACTCCTCCCTTTTTTGAGTTTGTAAGCACAGACTTTGGAAGCTGATGGCACTAGCTTAGGCACACATTTTGTGTGAAAACACAGACAGGATGAAACCTTCTCTTATCTCCGTCACTTGAACTGAGGGAGACTCAAATTGCTTGTCTATCTGCTCCGAAGCACAGATGCGTTGAGGGTGCTCTGATTACCCAAGAGAATGCCCTAACCACTGGGCTATCAAGTTTTAAATCTCTTTTGCCTACATTCCGTAAATATCGCCTGACGGGCTTGTCTGTCCGTACAGCGCAATGAGTAGATATACAGAGTGGCTGAATGTCGCTGATGTTATGTAATAGTCCACATGCTTAGCATATACAAAGATTCTTCCTTCTTATATCAATAATGTCGGCTGATACCCACATCCGCTCCCCACTTTCTGCTAGCTGAGCTCAGGCACAGCCTAGGGATCGGAGACTGCAAAGGAGCAAGGGGCTGCTTTGCTAACGTAGCCCTCTTCAGAGTACCTCAGAGCCATTTTCTCTCCCCAGCCTATTCTACTTTCAGCAAAAACTACAGTGAGCCAGCCAGGCTGTGGGTTCGCAGGTTTCTTTTTCTCCCTTCTCCAGTTCCAGTGAAAGTAGAGGAATGCTGAACACTGAGAAACAATACCTAACTAATTTTGGCGTTTTGATTCTTTTTTTTTTGTGGTGTTTGTTTGGGGGGGCTTGAGCTTCTGCTTTTGAAATCTGCGTTTTTTTAAACGGCTGTTAATATTACTTTGTGCCCGGGAAATGCAAAACCTTCTGGGATGGCTCCTTCCTTTCTCTCTTTGTTCTTCTCGAGAGCAGAACAAGACAATTGCACTTACTTTATGCATGGGAGAATTATATGACCCACTATGATCATATTATTATTTTTCTCGTATTATTGATACACATTGCTTAGATGAGTTATGTCTGCTGCATAATGATGACCTTCTCTTCAACAGAACTGTAAATGACCTATCCTCAGGAAAAAACAGCAACTGATACAGCAGATGGGAGCCAGTTGTGAGATCCATCAGCCTATGAAATACTACCGAGCCAGGACACTTTTCGAAGATAGCTGTATACCACTGAGTAGAGCATACTCCTCAATACATCAATTATACTCGGCTTGGTTTTCACAAGAGCAGTGTACTTTGGCAAGGTGTCAGCATGTAGAGTGTTGTAAAATAACTGCAGGCAGTGCGCAGAAAATGCTTTTTCTTTGTTCTGGGACTGAATTAAACATTGTTCAATGTTTTTAAGTCCTTCCTCTTCCCCATAAAGCAAAGGAAACCACACTTACCTGGAAGGCCAAATTGTGCACTCCTGAGTTATCACGGCTGGTCTCCGTCAGCTCCATGTGCTTGGTATGGACAGGAGAGTTTTGGCTGAATGCTGGAAGCTACTTGCAGCACAGGGCAGAGTCTGCCAGCACCTGATTAATCTGTTCACAGGACCGGTATCACTTGAAGTCAACTGGAAGCCTTCTCAGGTTACTCTTACTCCCACTTAGCTCCACCTTCTCACTCCACCGGCACAGCCCCTTTCGGCCAGAATGGAAAACGGCCTTCAGAGACGAGAATAGAGGATACCTGCAGGCCCAAGAAACATATTTCACCCAGTATATCTCTGGGTGATCCTAAAGGCAAATGTGTATACTTATATGCACATTGGAGAAAATCTTTCACACACCAAGTTTGAGAGGCCAACACACATTTTGTCCTTTTTTGCAGGTATTATCAAGTCATTATTTTTGTGATATTAGTGTAGCTTTATTTTCATAGTAGCTGGGGACTTCAGCCAGCAAGAGAGAAAACGAGAATGTGAACAACACTCAAAACTCTGACAAGTGCTGGTTAAGCCACTTTCAGTTGGCATCCTGTATTTTGATGGCATGGAGTCTTTTGGTTACCTGTACACAGATTACTCACCTTTAACTGAAGAGTTTTCCTAATACTTTTCAGGTTTGCTATTTGCAGTATTGCAAATAGGTGTTCTTAAAACTATCAATTGGGTCTCTTACCCGTGTTTTTTTGTTGACTATGGACTTTGTACATGCAGCTTGTTCTGTAGAAGTCCTGAAAGTACTAACACTATTACAAATGCCAATTTCAGACAGGATTTGTAAGAATATAAATTTTGCCATTAAGAACAGCAAAAATGACAGTGTTCTGTTTCTTGCAAATACAGCAAAGTATATTTACGAATTCATTAGCTGCCTACATTCCTAACTTCTTACACACAGATGGAAAACATCATGAGTTACACCTCACCCTATGAAAAGCAGAAAACTATGCCCTGTTTTACACATAAAACCAGAATGGATTGGCATGATTGAATATATTATTTGAAATAATGAACAATTACATGAAAATTATGTGAATTATTATATGAAAAATAAGATGATGCATCTTTCTGAGTAATCTTCCAACTGTTTTACTAATATTATAAATCATACTGTTGCAATATGTGCTTTCTGAGTATTATAACTATTGCCCAGAAAGGAGGACTAGCTGGGTGGGGGTTTTTTGCAAGGAGTGCAGGGTTTTTAATGATATTTAGGTTTGCAGTGTTCAGAATATTTTTGCTGACCCAGGTTTTGAAATCAGCATGTTTGTTGTTAATTGTATTTGCTCTGTGAGTAGATGACATTTTCTGACTAATTACTTCTCTCTGCACAATACATTGCAGCAAGAAATAATTACAAATATCTTTAACAAGTTTTTATACAATTGCCTGCTGATTTCTGCATACCTCAGCTGCTTTCCCTTCCTTTCTTCCTTCTCTCCTCCTTCCAATTTTGAACATGCTTTTACTACAAAAAGGCAGAGAAAACAAGGCAGTGAATAATTTCCAAATTCAGTCCATGCAATCTTAAAATCTGTAATTTGCATTTGCATGGTTGGAAGAAAGTTCTACCCTCTTAACAATTACAAGACACAAGTATTTTCTGCTATTGTTTCTTGTCTTCTGGCAACATATTAGATAATTTTTAAAACTGTTTTTTTAATTAAAAAATCTCAGAATAACACTGACTCAAAAATTTCAGTGTAGTTTCTTCCTTTGAATTATATTTTACATTAGAAAACTCACAGGATAGTTAAAACAAAACTATCCACACATCCAAGAAAAATCCTGAACTCACTATAAAAAACCATGAAATACATCATTTCTCTGTGGACAGAGGACCACACATTTAAAGAAAATAAGCTAACTCACTGATATTTTTTGACATGATCAGTCAGAATTATATTTGATGTTTGATTTACAGCAAACCCCTTCCTGTTTCTGGTTAGTTTAAATATTTACTTGAAGACATGTTATGTGTATGAGGGATATTGCATCCCATCATTTCAAATGATAAGAAGCCTGGATATCTGTTTTCCACTTATGTGATTCCTTTGGCTGCAAGAAAACATTAAAGACTCGCATTCTTAAATTTGAGGGTGTTTTTGCAACAATAGAGTAATTGCTAGGCTGAAACAAATATTTGTTGCCAAAACTCTACTGACTAATAGCAGAGAAAAAAAATATATAATAATGTTAGAATTGTTTCCAAAGGATGGTGTTAAGACACTTGAGGTTTCATCACACTATTTCTGCATAAACTCTGTCATCTCTTAATCTTATTTAGAGGAAGACCAATTAAAAGGCCTAATTCTGTCAGTGAATTTCACATATAAATGAGATTTATATTTTTCCTAGTGTGAATAATACATGGAGGAAGTTTATTTTCATTTGAAGGAATAATTTTTCTGGGTGCTTCTCACTTCCATTTTTAATGGTAGAAGCTTATAAATTTATTGAAAGAATGCTGTTTTTTCACTTAGGAGGCCTGAGAAACTTGGGAAGAAAAGCATTTCGTTGTATTAAAACAACAATCTGGAAAAGCAGAAACTACTTTTCATACACAGACTAAGGAAATTTAATGCTAATGTGTTGGGTATTTTTACAATATTATGTAGAGCTGGTACGGTGAACTACTGCTATTTCATCTTACAAATGACCAAAACATAGAAAATTAATTAAATTTTGTAATTAATATTTTTTAAAGTTTTGAATATAACAGCTATTTTCTTGAATTAATATTTTTTTAAAGTTTTGAATATAACAGCTATTTTTCTCAAAACACCTGAAAAGTTATTTCAGTCATTCCCCAGAAATTTTTTAAGGAAGCTGAATATTATCACACCTTCAGAGTGTTTTTCCTCATATTCTAATGCAGATGAAGGACACAAGAACTCTTGTTAAAAGGAGAGGCTTTCAGCTGAGCTGTTTGCCTAGAGGTCTGAGTGGCAAAGAAACGGAATGCTAATGCAAATAAATAAAATATTTTGTTAGCAAATGAAACCTTCCCACTGCTAAATAACTCTGCCATGAAATCCTAATCGCATGGTAAAGCATTCAGAACCTCTTTGTGATACAAATAACAGCACAGCAATGCTCAATTTGCTCTGAATTGTCACACAGACCAGCTAGGCCAGAAAGGGTTTTTTTTGGGCAGTACAAAAATATTAATCAACAGCAGTGCTTACGGTACCCACAGCAGGCAAATAGCAACGCGATTCTTAATAATTTGCTAGGTGCATAGAGCAGATGAGCAGGAGGATGAAGAAACAAGTAAGGTGTTTTAAAAAGAGTAAGGTCATTCTGGGTTTTTTTTTCATTGTTGAACTGTGAGAAGCAACTTCAGAGTTAGAATCTGTAAAGTTCTAAAGTTCAAAAATTCAAAATCTTTACATTCTTAACTGATCCTACTTAATATGTATAGTTTTGTTGATATTGCTCAGCTGTGATTTCAAGAACATTTCAGTTAAAAGTTTTCAAAAGCATTGAGATAAACAAATCTCAATTTTTCATACATGCCCTGAGTAAACTGCACCTCAGAGGAAAGGTGAATGAAAAAAAAAACCATGGTTACCACTGACAAATGGTTGGCAATTAGAAGACTAGTTGCTTTACATTTTGCTGTATATCCTAACATTTCTGTAACCAGTCCTTCTCATATTCTTCTGACTTCTCTGAGTGAAAAAGGTGCCTTCCATATTTGAAAAGACATGGGCCAAAAAGATATTTTTTGTTAATATCTAGAACCTCCAATCTTCAGGTGTTTGCAGTATGGCCTATTCAGTTTTTAGAAACGTTTTCATACCGGTGTCAAAGATAAACTATAATCCTCCACATCATCATGAGAATAAAGGGTGAAAGGAAGAAAGTACTGTCTTGGGGGGAAAACCCCCACAATTTTATGTGTCTAAAATTGTCCCTCAACACACACTTTTCTTGGAAAGTGTGACTATGGGACTCGTTTTTATCAAAGGGGAATTACCAAATTCTCAAGTACCGCTTTTACATTTCTAAGGGAGAATTAGACCATGAAAACCTCTTAGCAAGACAAAAAGTTAAAAAAATGCATAATGGTGTCAAGTTTGATGAGATTTGGACACAAACCCCTGGATCTCCACTTTTAAAAATCGTTTATGTCTGTACAAAGTGGCTGTAAATGAGGTGGCTGAGTGGCCAGGTGCTGCCTCCGTTTCTCCCTTCTGTTCTGAGTTCAGTTTTTGGTTCTTGCTAGTCACAGACTCTCGCCCAGTAAGCTTCCAGCTCCTACTCTGACTTGCATTTCTCCATCTGAGATCTTTCGAAATCACTATGAATTTGGGCAGACTTAGACTCTTCCTTGTTTCTCTTGTCTTGTTCACTTCCTCGTTTTTTTTTGTGACAGTAGAAATGAAACATTTTTGTACTTCCCAGCTGAACTTAAGTTACCCCTTCACGGGAGGGAAACTCTGTAAAAGAAGTGCATGATAACAAAAGCAATGAATTAGGGAGGAAAGATTTCTCAGAGGAAAGCCAAAGGCTTTGAGGGCTATTTTGTTTTACTTTGTGGCAAATACCTGTGTAAAGTTAAAAAACCAGGAGTCCTGGACACGTGTTCATTTTTACTTTGTAATAATTTTGCCTTTCTGCAAAATTCCTAATCAGTGGGATGAAATGCTACAGGGAGTCAACAAGACAGCAAATCACTCCTGTTGTGAAAACTTGATTTCTGAGCTAGAAAGTGAATTACGGGTATCAGTACTTGTTGCACTTCCTGAAGTGGCAGACGTGACCAGCCCTGTTGGGAAATTAATTTATTATTGTGATAGAAGGAAGAAATTGTAATTCTTCCTGTAATTCCAGTTGTAGTGTAGCTGGCATGTGCAAGGACTGTGTATATAAAGGTGGGCCTCTGGGCGTACCTGTAGTGCTTCAGGGGAACTTTCCACCTTGTTTGTGTACAGATGAGAGAGTGGACTTATTTGTGACAAATCACTTCACAGAACTCCTAGCTTGCTTTGTCTCAAAGCAACTGCCTAGCTGGCAATGGACCTTCTAAAGTGCTGGATTCCCAGAGGTGCCGGGCGTTTTGCTGGCAGCCCCCATAGGAGGCTGAGACAAGTTGACAGGTGTTACGTGCACATTGAAATGTGTCAATGGACATCCTGGGTGGAGAAACTGAATAATCCTGGGAGCTCCTCCAGGCAAGGCAGCTCCTACAGCAGAGAAAAAGTTGACCAAAAGGTGCATAGATAAGAGAATTTAAATAACGACTAGAAACTGCATACGTGGGAATAGTAAAGTAGAATAGTCTTTTGTCCACTGCCAAGATAATTAGAATATGTTTTGTAGGTACTTAAAATTAGCCCATAGCAGTTTATCATGCCCTTATTAGGGTAGTTATCCTGCTTATAGGACTAAAATCTAGCAGGATCACTAGGGTTGTAAAATTTTATCTAAATTACAATTCAGGAGTCTGATCTGATCCAGTGAAAATGCCATTGCAAAGCTTGCAGTGGGGAGTCCTGCACCATCTGCATAGTGACTGACAGCCCTGTTTGACAGATTTGGTTCTCCACGAAAACATTACCTTATCAGTAAAAAGACCACAGGGAATTATTTTTGTAACTAGCACTCTGTCTGTGAATGTTTGTACAGGTCAGAGAGTGTTCTTCCTAAAACAAAACATTCTGGTATAAACCAACAGAAATTATTACTACTATTATTGCTTGTTTAAAAGTGAGATGAGAATCTGACAAGTTGGCGGTTTGTCTTTTCTTCAGTGCTTGTTGTATATTTGTTTGTTGCTGTTACAATCCAATATCGTGTTAACGATACTTACCTACTTCTTGAACTATTTTTTACGTAAGTATATAGAGATATCCTGCCAGTGTAGTATGAGCTCGAGTATAGTACCAATTTCAAGCTCTAGCAGCACAAATTAACATTTTCCTTATGATACAGAATTTCAAAAGAACTGGGAAGAGGACAGCCATAGATCAGAAATCTAAAAAACCTGAGCAAAAGTTCTGAAACTGTTTAGATATCTCTCTACAAGGAAAAACTGTACTTATAGCACTAAACTTATTCTTCTGTGTGATTACTGCTTTCTTTGTACACTTACTAGGGTTCTGGATCTTGTAACTGCAAGAAGATGTTGATAAGTAGGAGCTCAAACAGGTCAGTGGGAATCCTCACTGGCTGGGTAATGAAGAGAAAGTCACAAAAAATTCTGTACTTACGTTCCTTACATTTAATGATAAATCACTCATTGTTATTGGGATCCAAGGTAATTTGGAAACTGTGAATATACAGTGCTCAGTGTGGTTCCCCGTGGAGACACTCATTAGGCAGACAACAAAGATTCACTGCTGTAATGATGGCAACCAGCAGCTTATAGAGCTGGAACCATCGCGATGACGTTGAACATTTTTACACAGAACTGTAACTTTCACCTGCAGTCCAAGTTACTTAGATTTGGAAAGCAGCAGCACTGATGAGAGGTTTAACCTTGAAGTCTCTGTAAGACTGTCTTAACTGCCAGCAAATGGTCCTATCTTTTCTTTTTTTAAAACCATCACCTGATCACACCGGCAGTTCAGCAAGCTTCTATTTTCGGAATAACAGAGCTAAGGATTGTGCCCTAATTTATGGCACCTCCAGCGTCAGGGGCTCCTTAATGACTCAAAAAAAAAGTAGGGGGTAGAGGATTGGGGATCATGCTACTCTGAGTACCTTTAATTTAGTGTACTAGTACTAGAAACACTTTTCATCTAGGACAGATAACAAGGCCTATTCAAGGACGTGAAGTACTGTACTAATATAAGCTCTTATTGGGCAAATTTCTTACTCATTAACTTTTACTTTTCATTGGTCTGTTTGTTTTGATTGCGTTTGTTTTGGTTTCTTTGCTTGTGTGATGCTGATACTTTCTCTGAGAGAATGGCAAATACACTACTCATACACTTCCACTAAACAATCCTATTTCAATTATGTACATAAATTTCGGAGTGGATGACTTGGAAGCAAGGCAAGCACACGCTGAGGTTTTGAATTAATATTCCACAGGCCTACAGCAAGAACCAATCTTCAGAAATGAGACCAGTATGGAGGATAAATTATTGAAGACAAATGAGGTTGAATTCTAAGTTACTGTGCTAAATCTCTCCCTCATGCTGGTTCCCTAGGTGCACTACAGATGATACAGCATCTCTCTGCTTCATGCAATGGAAATGCAATGGGAACACCCAGCGTGATTCTATTAAAGGTCATTTCTTGAGTGCTGGATGCAATTTGAAAGAGACAGAAACAGGAAAACATTTTATAAGGAAGAATCCTACCCTTTGAATATCAGGAAGATGGTTCATTGAAATACTTAGATATGATTAAGCACCCTTTTATATTTTTTCTATCTGTGTATTTTGCATTTATTGACTAGATGCAGAAGTTGAAGTAAAATATGCTTCAGAATAGAAAATAAATTCCTGGGTTCTGAAATACTACACCAACCAGGGACAACATGCGCCCTCGGTTTGAACTCCAGGGCATTTTTTCAAATGGCTGCCTCCAGGGAAGGGAGAAGCACGATTTAATATGATCTTTTGCATTTTTAATGGTATTTAGAAGTTCAAGCCTTTGCAGCAGCTGAGAAGAGTTAAGGGAAGAGGTCAACAGTGGCTAAATAGCACTCTTAACATACCGCTGTTAACACAGCTAAAGCTGTTATCATCTTGATACCTTTCAGGGAGTACCCGGCTTCGAGAACAATAGGACGACCTCTAGGTTGCCCCAGCATCATAGCAGTGTTGCCTAGACCAGTTCTTCTAGCCGAAAGCAAGTCAGAGTTGGAGCCTGGAGATGTTTGTACCCTGTGTCATCCCAGCAGGACCATTTCACCCATTCCCTGCACTGTTTGTTTTGTCTGGGAAACAGCCAAACTCATCTTGCAAAACAGCCAGCCTGGAATTATGCCTAAGAATAAAAAATACGTGTTCTAAGCACAGTTTAGTATAAGCAGTTGCAATCTCCCACTCCTCACTAAGAAATTTGGATATTCATTTAAAGTCCCAGGGACACAAAACTACATCTTGTCTGTCAAGGCAAAGGGCTTAACAGGGCATAAGTGGATTTGGACAACCAGTACCGTATATTATACCTCCTTTCGCCAGTGGATCCTGTGTTTGTGCAACTAATCTGTTAGCTGGAAATTTATATTTGCAGACTCGTTTTTGCAGCTCTCGTTTGACTATACATAAAAAATATCCAAAGGTTAATATAATGTTCTGTACCTCAGGCTGTATGTACTGATGGTTCATTAGTACACTTTCAGCTAAATATTTCCTGACCTAATGACCTTTTGAATCTTTTTAAATATACTGCTTGATAGAGTAACCTGTTCATGAAACTGTCACAACATAACCTAAAGACATTTTTTCCTTGTTGACAGAAAAAAGCATAATCTATTTCACTTCACCTTATCACTAGTGTAATTTTTCTTCCAGCTTTTTCAACAACAGAGTGCTCTCTAGCAGATTTATGTGACCTAGACCCAAAGATTGATGACACACAACAACGTTGTTGCAGAAGAATTGGCTACTCTTTGTTTATCTGGTTTATACTAAAAACACTTCTGAAATTTGGTGATAGAGAAGCACAAAACTTCTACATAGAGAGAATCCTGTTCACTTCAGTCTTCTAACTCCCCATAAAGTTCCTTTTAATTTTGGCAGATCTCATTCAGGCTGCAATTTCTCTGCATGTCTTTAAATTCCACGTGTTTCATCCTGTATAGGTCTATGGTATCCTTGAATTTTACTGGTGAATAAATCAGACCTTTTTAAGGAGTAGGTGAGAGTGTGCCATAAAGAAAGTCAAACTCTAATCTTTCCGGGATCCATTTTCAAACCTTAGTCGTGTACCCAAACACAACACAGTAGAGTGAGTCATCTTCAGTATGTATGAGGAGTAACATCTAGCTTAAAAGTAGTGAAGGGGAAAATAAATTGTTTACCATTGGACTAAAAAGTACATAATTAGTTTATAAGCAGGAAGGAATTGCAACCTGAGGGCAAGATGTTCTAGTTAATTATGGAACCGGGTGCAGAACATAATGAGAGAAAAGATGTTGTGTGCCAGCAAACTAGCAATTGCCAGTTGAATAGTGAATGTGACATGGGGAAAAAAAAGCAAATAGCTTGTCACATCTCCCTTTAACCACTGCAAAAGTACTTGCTACTTCTTTTTCCATTCTTGCCTTCTTTTGTGGACTTCTTTCACATTAAACAGGCTGTCCATTGACACCCTCTGGAGTTGCTAACTACCATCCAACAGACCCTCTATCAGAAAAGCTGACTCTTCAGGCCATGCCTAACCAGTAAGATAAACATTATACATCTGTTTCTGACTGACTAGCCAAGTCCTCTAAGGACAGCTCTAATTATTTGTGATGGATTACTCATTTTACAAAGCTTTACACTTAAATACTTTAAAATTTATTCTAAAATTCCACTGGAAGCAAATTGCCTTGCAGAGCTGTCTTGCACCAGCTGTATATAAGATTAATTGTTAGGCAGCACAAAACCACACTGTGTGGGAATCATATTACAGTCCTCGTAGTGATTGATGTGTAGAACTATGAAAGGTTAGGTGCACTTCCTGACCCCTTTCTTTCTTGGAAAGGGGAAACAAACTCTAATAAATTATGTAATTTTAGGCAGAGAAGTAACATTTGTTGGTAGCAGAAATACAATGTATGCGTGGTGTTCTCCAGATAGGCCACACACCAGAGACTGTCAGAGCAGGAAGTCTCTGTTTACCCTAAAGTGACAGTGTTAGCAAGCACTGGTCTTTTGAGCTGTCTTTCAGGTCTGCATAGTGAATGTAAGCATTGTTCTTCCTATTTCTCATACGTGATTATTCATACATATACCCTGATTCCCTGATGAAATAACAGAACAAAAGGATCCGGTCCATGCATACTGATAGATGCATTCTTTAGTGTATATTCATATCGGTTTTCCTGCCAAGAGTCAAAGTTTGACTTGAAAGACAGTATTAGATCCCCCTGCTGCTTGTGAGAACTCCCAAATGGGGAGGACATCCTTGGTCCCAGATCCGCTGTGGAGACACAGCAACAGCCAACTCCCTGCCCACGTCCTGGGGTGACACTGAAATCCCACCTTCTTTTTTGCTGTGGTATCTACTACTTGGATTAACTGTAACCCTCCTCTTTTCAACACTTACATTAAATCAGTCCTGTCCTGTTTATATCCAGCCTTCCTAAGTAGGGATTTTCTCTCTTTGTCAGTATAAGGATCTCAAAGCTCAGCTATGGCCAGTAGTACTAATTACCATCATAGTGATAACGTATACACACAGAATAATTAACCCACTGCTGCCTATAAAATTATATTCTTATTAAGAGTCTTGGATTCCATTTAGAGATATTGATTATCTGATTATCCTCCTAGGTCATATTCAGGCTTTTAGTCTTCACCTTTATGCCTTATACAACATCAAAGCTATGTATTCTATTTCATCTGTTCTATGTTTTTACCTTGGTCATTCCATATAGTCATGTTTCTGCTTTAATCTCCAGCTTTACTTATTGTAAATTCCTCATAAATTCAGTTGGCTTTCCTAATCCTTTAATTTCACCATTTCTTTCAACCTTTTCTCTGCCTTTCTGTTCACCATAAGTCTTCTTCAAGCCTCTGAAGACAGTTTAACCAGAAAACTTTCCTGCTCCTGCTTTTTGTACTAATTATTGTTGTTTGAACCCAATTCCCTCGAAACTTTTATTTATATTGCTTATATAGTAAGTTACAGAGTGAAAATTAACACAAGCAGAGGACACACATTTCTTTGATGACTGCAAAAGACTAATTGTACATTACCTTTGTACTCAATGTATTTTGTACATTTAAAATAATAAACGGTGAAAATTTCAAGTATAATTATTTTTTAATGAGAAGGCATTCCCTACCATTTTTACGAATCAGCCATCTAACAAGATTAATAGGAATAAAACTCATCTAGGGCTCCTCTTGTTCACTGAAAATCACCAGTTTTCAAAAATTACATACGTTCAGTTAGATTTTGTTGAAATTGAGCAGTAAGATCAAAAGATAAAGAGGGGAAAGGGGTTTGGTGCCAGTGCGTCAGAGGGCCAGACAGGCAGTGTGGTGTCATCTCCCAAGTAAGCAGGAGGGGAGAAGGGATAAGGCCCAGGAGCTGGTCCCTGCCTTTGGATTGGCAGTACCCTGGGGGTCCCTGGTGGGCTGGGGGATCCTTCTGGGTGTTGTAGGGTGTTGTTGCACTGTCAGTGCATCGACTGAGACACGGACATTAATGGCAGCCTGTGAGGGTGCTGCCAGTGATCCCACGTGTTTAAGTGCACTTTCTCCTGAAGCTCTTGCCAGCGCACCTAAGTTCTGAACCAAGAGAAAACATTTAAATTCAATTTTGAGGCATTCCAGGAAATGGAATAGGCCATACACCTAGAGAAGCCCAGACATGGGGAGAATGATTTCTCATTCTGGCTACACTTTTTAAACTCTAATGCATTTCTGTTGTCCCCAGGAGGATGGGTTTGCATTGATCTGTACATTCAGATTTGTTAACTGCTTGACGTTGTACCAAGAGGGACTTATATATGAGCACACACAACCGATGGATGCTGTGTGTTAACAGCATGGACGCTGTTAACACCCTCATCTCCATGTGCAGATGTAGATGGCAGAGTCTGCGCTGCAAACAGGTCTGTTGGACACTTGATGGCAGTATTGGCTCTGGGTTCTTCCTCCAGTAACTCCATTAGCTCTGTTTAATGCAGTCTCTGGAGAGCCGTAGGCATTTTGGGAAGGGGGCGCAGAGCGGAAGGGAGTCACAGAAGAGAAGTGGAAGGACAGTAAATATGACTTAGTCTCTTCAGTCCTAATGCCGCAGCTGTCAGAAACGATTTTCCTTTAATTATTTCATTTTCCTAGTTGTTGTTGACTTTCTGCCTTGGGAGCTCTCACTGACCCTGTCTGTTCGATCTCAGGACGAAAATTATGTAAACAGATTTGAAATCTATCACAGTGCAGCTGATAACATTGATCTGGTTTCTATTGATTAAAATTGAATGTAGGATTGTTATGACAGCATTAGCCTCCAATAGTTATTGTCTTCAAGGGACTACAACTCTTCTGCAGTGGCTGAAGCACTTGTCAACTTGCAGGTGCTGTAGAATATGTCTGAACAGGTGAGTAGGTGAGAGCAGTCCCCAAGGGTAATGAGCAGCCTCCTACACAGCTTCCTGCTGATTCACCACTGGTGATACTTTTGGAAGCAATTATCTGAGAGTGGCTAGCCTGCACAGATGACCAAACCAATCCCCTGCTAATACTGCACACAAATGGCAGAGGTAGAAATGTGGCAAGAAGCCATCTGGGGAGAGTTGGCAAGTGCACCCCAGCTCAATACAAGGACTGCAGTGAACAGGAGTGTATAAACCACTTTAGCACCTACATTCCAATGCCTAGCTTCAACCCATTCTGTGTTCTGAAACTTGTATCAAACCTAAATTTTTATCAGATAAACTCTGTATAAATGCTTGTGTTTCAGTTTTGGTTTGGTTTTGTCTGTTTGTTTGTTTTTTGTACATGTGAACAGCAGATGAAGGAGGTGCCACTAGTAAAAGCTACATTCTGATGCTCCAGTAAAATTGAGCAGTTAAGGGTTCTGNTTGTTTCAGAGGAGAGAATCTGTTGTTCTTATGAGATAGTTTTTACAGTATGCAATAAATTCATGTTATATTATGGCTTTCTTCATGATGCTCAAAACTCTGGATTATTGTCCTAAAAAATGACACCAGGATTTCTAAAAAATCACGCTAGAAAACAACTCAGTCTCCCTCAAAAGCTGAGAGGTCTTTAGCTGATATAAAGAAGTATATATTTAGTATTGCTTGCTTTTACAAACCTGATCCACTTAGTAATAATTTTAGTGATGAGGCTGGGGGATTTTCATGTCCAGTTGAGTCATCCTTCCATATGTTTTCATTTGAAAAGCAGTGAACAGAAATTTTCCCCGCTTACTACATGGGAAGTTAAATCTCCTTCTGATAGTTGCTGCCTTTATCAAGCTGAATTATTCCTCATCCCCTTGAAACTCTTGGTAATAAATTAATAATTTATGCTAAGTGAAGCAGTACTGCTGGGAGCTGGGAGTTGAACTAATCAGAATTCAAAAGTTACAGGGCCCATTGAAAACATTTGCTGAAATCACTATGGCTCCAGGAGATATTAAGATGTGTGTGCGTGTGTTTAGAGAGAGATGAGAGCTTTGGCCCCTTTTTCCTTTCCCAAAGGAATGACTAGCAATTGCTGGATTTAGGAAGACAGCAGTGCACTGAGTAATCATGCTCAGAACACTCTGGCAACTGAAATTCCCCTCCATGGAAATTTCAAAAAATATTCTCTCTGTTTGGAAAAAATAAATCAGTTTTCCAGCATTTTCAGTGGGATAAAGAGTTTGAGGATTTTTATTTAGCAGTGATTAAAGTAATTTATTTTGGATATAGTTGTAAAGGTCTTTTATTATTTCATTTGGGAATCCACATTCTGAACTTAATGACTTGGCTATGAGTCTCCCAGGGAGAAGTCAGCCATCCTGAAACTTACAGCCGAGGCTCTCTCCAGCCTACTCAGATACCTAGTAGGAACCTGATACCACTCTACAACTGCGGCCCATTGTGGTTCCAGTGCCTCCCCTGAGCTAGCTGGTAGAGTCTGGAGAGGACATAGCCATGCCTGTTTTGTTGGACTCTGTTCATGAAATATTTCAGTTTTAAAAACTATAGTTAAAAAAAAATTATGAAAAGCCATTTCCCATAGAAACACTTAACCAACTGTTTTCAATAGATAGGTCAATATCGGAGGTACTGGAAAGACAACACAGAAAGAGTGGTTGCCGTTGTCTCCCAAGGCACCACTTCTGGAGAGTGGATTACTGCTTCATACTGGAACTATAATGACAATGGTCATTGTGAGACAAACCCACATAATTTATTAAGACCCATTATACATTTATATCCTGGTATCTCATTTAATCTTTCTTGCTGTCCTCCCAAGTGAGTCTACATAGCCAAGCTCCTGTTGCCCTGGGTTGCATGGGTAAAAGCTGGGTTGTTACAGGTCCTGAGATGTGCATTCCAAGGTACTGATGCATTCCAAGAATGAGCTGTAAAAAACAAGATAGCTGTGTTGTGCATATGCTGTGGGTGACAGGAATACTTTTGTGAAATAAAGCCTTTTTCTCAATTTAGTCAGCTTCTCCACTTTCTAGTAAAACAGGAACTGTCCCCCCATCTCTGGTCCCTCCACCCCCCTTAAGACTCCAAATCATAGAAAGTACAAAGCTGCTCACTGAGAAAAAAAATTAATTGCTCTAGTGAGTAAAGAATTAGTCAGGTACCACCAGATGGTGCTCCAGAGTATGTAATGCTGTTTGCTGCTTTACCCAAAGAGAAAAAATCCATTGCAATTTTATGGTAAAAGGCATTTTTGGAGGGACTGTCCCATTACCTTCTTGAGGGAGTGTCCCATTATCTTCTTGAGTGCACAGATGATAATTTGAAAAGATGTCCACCATATGCAGCTTCCAGCAATTTAAGCAAAAAGTGCAAAACCCACTCATAAAAAATGGCTGCAAATTTTCAAATGTCTTGGATAACTTAATTTACTTGAACATAGATTCTCCTTAAAGAAATACAGAAATAATAATAGAAATATGTAATTGA
>VZRQ01001505.1:22804-44618 GCA_013397975.1 Machaerirhynchus nigripectus
TTGTAGTGACCCCCCCCCCCCCCCCCCCCAACAATAGAACAAAGACCAATCAAACGAACCCAAACAGAAACAATTCAGAGAATGGGGGCTAGAGTATCTGCTGTGCAAATATCAGTCCTGAAGTAGTTCTGTTTTTTTCCACTTTCACAAACAGAAAATAATATACAGATTTAAAATTGGGGGGTTGGTTTTGGGTCGCATATTTTTGTGAGTGGGTTGTTTGTTTGTGATTTTGTGGGTTTTTAAATAATTATTGGTGGTGGTGGTGGTGATGTTGGCTTGAGTTTTGGGGTTTTTTGTGTGTGTTGGGTTTTGGTTTTGGGGTTGGTTTGGTTTTTTTTTAGCTTTAAAATTTGCACAGGGGACCTAAACCAGCATCGAGAAAGCAGAAAACTTTGTCTCCCTTGTCAATTAAAAACTGGCTTGGATCAGCAGAGAAGAGTTGTGTTCTTGCAACCACCCACTCACCTGTTCATCAGCACATCTATACAAATGGCAAGGCAGGGCTTTTCTTCATATACAGACTTCACTTGTCTAAAGGCACCCTTAGCAGTCTGGTTAATTTAGTTTTATAGATTCCTTTAACCTTAGATGTTAAAGGAGCTGCAGTGTTGTTGAAATAGTCTAAATGTCTGGTCTAAATGTTGAGATAAAATTCTCATCTGAAACTTGACCAGGATTTTAAACCATGTGTAGTTCAAGACATGTTCATGCTAGACTTTTTTCTAAATTTACAGTGATCATTCAAAATTCTAGTCTGGGTTTTGTTTCCATTCTACATCAAGAGCAATAGGCTCGATCGCTTTGATTTTGACTCATATTTTAATCTAATGATAACAATTAAGACAAGCAGTACTTAAGATAAATCTAAGTCTTCTCTACACTCGTCTGCCCCAGACAGCATTATAATTTTTGATTATAAAAGTGTTGAAATATTTGATCTTCATACTCTAATTTCAAAAACAAGTTCTTGAAGCAGTGCTCAATCACTGGGTTACTTACACGTGCAATCAACAACCAAACTCATAAAGATATCAACAGTGGAAGTATTTGCTCTTGGCTTGAACTTTAGGAGAAAGCTGTGACAATATTGAGTCAAAAAAATATAAAGCAATGTGCAAAAAAATCAAAACGATGTGCAAAAATTTCCTTGTGTCAGGCTGTGGCCCTTTACCTTTTTATGATATCATTCTTATTCTGATCATTGTGGCTCTGGCCCCAAGGATCTCACTGTGTATAATTACCATGGGTTTATTTAAGAAGTAAGACAATGTTTCACATGAAAAACGTTGTTGCGGGTTTTCCTACAACTAGCAGGAATTTCCTTCAAATGGTACCCTAACCTGCTGTATTGATTCTATAGCTTAATTGACACACAGGGACTACCTCTCCCCTTTTTGTTCTATGAAATTCCCTTTGCTCCCATAGAAGGCAAAACCTAGGAAGCATGAATCCTCTTAAAATAAATAAGAAAAAACCCAAAATACCAAAGCAAAAAAACCAAACCAAAACAGGTTGGAAAAAGCTTCTCTCAAACTGTGATTCCATAAGATGTCCTTTTTGATTTGGGGTACTTGTATGTGGATTAAAAAAGCTGCACTACTATGATAAAACACACCAAAGTAATATAAGTTTACCTTCCCCTCCCAAAGTGGTTTTAATGTATTTTGTTTGTGGTATTGCTGGCCAATACCAGTTTTATTTTGGATCAAACATAATTTGCTATAACTTTCTATTGCATCAGAGATTGTTTGCTGTGGTTAATTTGATAAAAATGCAATTATATATCTACACCTGATTCAAATCAAATTCATAATATCTGGTAACGCAGTAGTTTAAAGCTCCAGTATTACTGATTATGAAACTGCATTTTATTTTATGGACAGATGTTCCCTTTTGAGTGCAGCAGCATCAGCTGTAGATGTTATTGTTCGCTCCCTCTGGGTATCTTTCTTGGATGGTTTGAAATTTCCACCTCCCACAATTTTGTCTTGTTAAACTGGTCCTGGAATACTTCCTAATTCAGATCAGGCAAAATAAACCAAGTTAATTCAAACTATTATATGAACTGTTGAAATTAATGCAGCTGGTTTTCTGTCAGCGAAATAGGAATAATTCACACACTGCTCTGCAAGGGTGACAACCTCCAGCAGGAAAGCAGTTGCTAGCAGCTGGGGTGTGGAAAAAGAGAAGACTTAAAGTAGCACATCTGTGAAGAGCAAACTTGTCTCTGCAGTTTCTGTCTTTAATTGAAAGACTTATCGCCTCATTAGAGACAAATTGTAAGTGAGCTAAACGCTGAACCAGTATGAAATAAGGTACTAATTACTGTAATGTTCACATCAGATTGTTCTTGAAAGGCAGACTTTTTAGTGCTCTGCTGGCATATTCTCTGAGAGTACTGTGAAGAGCTGACCTGAAGCCACTTTAAATTGAGAATTCAAACCAATAAATATGAACACCTGGAAGTCAAAGGTGTGGTGCAGGACTGAAATACAAACCCTAGAGCTGTAAGTCCTTCTCTCATTTTATAGTATGTAAGGGCAATATGTATTTCAGAGAAGTGCTCCAGAAAGTCTGTAACCTGAACAAGTCAATAGGAAATACCTGAAAGCAGTGGTGTGGTGAAATTTTATCACTTTAAAGAGGGGTTGAGGAGTTGGTAGGGGCTATCTTACTATGTTAGACTACCCTCAATGCTTGATGTTAGAGGACTCCTCCATATAGAGAGGTTCGCTGGTACAGGTCCTCAACATGTGCTCCTCAACTTTTCGCTTGGCTCTAACAAGTTCTTTTCTCCTGTGCACATATTATGATTGTGTAGAAAGTATAAAATTTCTTAGATCAAAAAGAGGTAGCTTACTCTTCAAGCTGGTACGAAAAAAGGATGCCAGTTCATATTCCTAGCTTTCTCTGTGTGTTTTCTGATGATGTATATCAGGGTAGGTTGGGTGTTTTCACAGCTTGAATCCCATCAGAGGAGGCTTACAAACTGATTCTGTGCCACCTATGTGACTGCTTTATTTGCTGGCTTATTACAAAAATGAGGTGGCCTCTTCTGGCTGAATTTTGAGAGAAAGCAGTGAACAAACTTTGGTCAGAGTCTGTGCATAAGAAATGTATTTACAACATTCAACTGGACAGAACTTATCAAAGAACTCTTTCTCATACGCTTTTGTGGCAGTTAGACAATCCTAGTCAAGTTTAGAAACAGAACTGGTAATGTCTTACAAAGTTTCATGGCAAACAGGAGAGTCAATACACCTTTCCTCACCTAGCCTCATTTTTCCATCTGAATGGAAATTCAGATGTGGATACATTCACTCCAGATTCTGGCTATAAATCCTGCATAAGCATATCTGTAAGAGAGATACTCCAGCAAGGAGTTCTGATTTTATACTAGTGTTACGCACACTGAGCTGAGCAAGATGAAGAAAATGGTGCAGATTTCTTGTCTCAAAGACATATTTGCAGCTAGAATGTATATTGTACTCTTTTAGTCTTCCCCCCCAGTCCCCCACGAATAGTCTGGTGTGACTTTCAAATCCTTTGATTCCTTGCTTCATATTTATTTGCTTTTTTTGAATTGGAGATTTTCCATACCTACACCTGCTCTGCTCTGTTAAGAAACATTAAAACACTGTATTAAAGTTCTGAATTCATGGTTGCCCATGAATTTCAAAGTTGGAGACAAATACAGTATAGCCTTAAAATATATAATTGTAAAAAAGTAATTAGTAGAAATGTGTAGAGATTACTGATAAACCATCACAGAAAAAAGATGAATTATGTTCTAAAGTATGTATAAATAATAGGAATGGACCTATATTTCAAATATTAATAGATTATTGCCATCAATAAACAAGGGTATCAATCTCACATACTTACTATAAGTTACATCCATTAGATCTTTCTCTCTCAAGCACATAAATCCATACAGTCTGAGCATGTATCAGTTTTTAAATCCATAAATATATTATGTAGCAGTTCTCTTTGAGGAGATAATGCTTTGTTCAATATTCTGTTAAAATGTCTCAAATGAAGCAAACGGGCTTCCAGAGTCTTATTTATGGAGGCTCAGGAGAGCAAAACATAAAACATACAAGTAAAAACACTTGCAAGCTCAGAGCTTATTATTATAAAATAAACCAAGTTAATTCAAACTATTATATGAACTGTTGAAATTAATGCAGCTGGTTTTCTGTCAGCGAAATAGGAAATAGCTTATTATTATCAGCACCATATTTTCCTAACCAAATTGAGAAACTGACTGAGTTTCTAGATTCATGCAACTCGGTGGTCTCTGAGAGATTCCTGACTATGTCAGAAAATTTACCATGCCAGGAAAAAGGAAAATATAAAAATGTTACTTTAAGAAAGAAATTTTTAATGTTTTCCTATTGTGTTGTTTTGCTGTATCCTGTTAGCTGATACAGAAAGACCAGATCAGGATGGCATAGATTTCATTTTCTATTCACATAGGATTTAGGGCTTCTCCCTGCTCCAAATTGACAGGACTGATAGCTCAACTGAAGTGCGTCTACACCAATGCACACAGCACAGACAGCAAACAGGAGAAGCTGTGAGTCACTGACATAGTTGCCATCATGGAAACAGGGGGGGATAACTTGCACAACTGAAATGCTTCAGTAATGCTTCACAGGGGATAGACAATGACTGAGAATTGGTAGGGTAGCCCTGTTTTGTTAGGGAGTGTTTTGATTTTCTAGAGCTTAATGATGGTAGTAATAAGGTCTAATGTTTATGGGTAAGGATCAGGGGGAAGGCCAACAAAGCAGATATGCTAGTGGGGTCTGTTAGAGATCACCCAACCGGAATAAAGAGGCAGATGAAATATTCTGTAAACAGGTGGCAGAAGCCTTGCGGTTGCTAGCCCTTGTTCTCGTGGGGGACTTCAACTTACCAGATGTCTGCTGGAAACAGACAGAAACAACAGAGCAGAGTGGAAGCAGTCTAGGAGGTTCCTGGAGTGTGTGGAAGATAACTTTCTCATGCAACTTGTGAGTGAGCCAGCCAAGGAAGGTGCTCCACTTGACCTGCTGTTGTTACAAGACTGGTGTGTGATGTGGTAGCCATCTTAGGCCCAGCAACACAAAATGATAGTTTTTGATCCTCAGAGAAGGAGAGAAGTCAACAAAGCCACTGCCTTGGACTTCTGGAAGGCATGCTTTGGCCTGTTCAGGATGGTGGTTGAAAGAATCCGTTGGGAGGCAGTCCTTAATAACAAAGGGCTCCAGGAAGATTGGGCGTTCTTCAAAAAGAAAATCTTACAGGCACAAGAGCACACTGTCCCCATGTGCTGAAAGATGAGATGGTGGAGAAGAAAACGGTCTTAAATGAATAGGGAACTTTCATAGGAAGTCAGGGGAAAAAAGGGGATTTACTAGCTTTGGAAGAAGGGGCAGGAACTCAGGAGAACAAGGATATTGTTAGGTTATGCAGGGAGCAAGTTAGAAAGGTGGAAGCCCAGGTAGAACTTGGTTTGGCCACTGCTGTAAGAGATTACAGAAAATATTTTTACAAATACGTTAGAATGAAAGGAGGACCAAGGAGAATCTCAATCCTTTATTGGATGCTGGGGGAAACATTGTTGCAAAGAATGAGGAAAAGACTGGGGTACTTAATGCCTTCCGTGTATCAGTCTTTAACAGTCAGACCAGTTATCCTTAGGGTACTCAGCCCTCTGAGCTGAAAGACAGAAACAAGGGACAGAATAAACTCCCCATAATCCCAGAGGACACAGTTAGTGACCTCATGCTTTACTTAGGTGCACACAGGTCTATGGGGCTAGACAGGATACCCAAGAGTACAGAAAAGCCACTGGAAGAGCTCACCAAGCCACTTTCAATCATTTACTAGCAGCCCTGGCTAACCAGGAAGGTCTCAGGTGACTGGAAGTTAGCAAATGTGACATCCATCAGTAAGGAGTGACAGAATGAGAACCCAGGGAACTGCAGGCCTGTCAGCGTGACCTCCAACCTAGGGAAGGTCACAGAGCCAATCATCCTGACTGCCATCACATAGCACATGCAGAATGAGAGAATCAGGCCCAGTCAGCCCCGGTTTGTGAAAGGCAGGTCCTGTTTGACCAACATGGTCTTCTTTTATGACAAGTGACCTGCTCAATGGATGTGTAAAAGTTTGTGGATGTTGTCTGCCTGGACTTTATTAAAGCCTTTTGTCATAGTATAGGAATGGTATTCTCCAATTTAGTACTGCTGCTAAAATGACACACTGCTTCCCCTTACTGCCCACACCTCTAGCTGGAGGCACCAAAGGGAGATCACAGGTTAAGATAAGAGCAATGAGCTGGAAACAGTAATGTGGTAAGAAAATGAACAATAATATCAACAATATTAATGATGAAATGTATAAGAAATGAAAGGATTCACATGAAAAGCCTGCAACAATAACCAATTACCAGATGGCTTCCCCCATCATGTTTTCTTGACCAGAAGGAACCCCTTCTCCCCAGAAGAGTGTCGCTTCTCCCCACCCCTGACAATGACATGAGGTAGTATAGAATAACCTCACTCCCAGTTGCTGCAAAAATTAACCATGTCCTGGTCAAAAGCAGGACACCTTTGGACACCAGCATTCCCCTGGAGAAGGTGGCTGCTCATGCTTTAGACAGGTGCAGTCTTTGATGAGTTAGGACAAGAGGAAATTGCCTCAAGTTGCACCAGGGGAGGTTCAGATTGGATATTAGGAAATATTTCTTTAAGGAAAGAGTTGTTGAGCATTTGAGCAGGCTGCCCAGGGACATGGTTGAGTCACCATTTCTGCAGGTATTTAAAATATGTGTAGATGTGGCACTTAGGGACACACTTTAGTGGTGGATTTGGCAGCACTACAACAGTTCAACTCTGTGATCTTAGAGGTCTTGTCCAAGCTATCTGATTCTATTCTGTAAATCAGTAGCTGAGTTGGTATAAAGATGCATTTTCACTGTTAATGCTTGGGGTTGTGTGACAATAGTAGAGATTACACCAGCTGTGGTGTAAATGTGCCTTGTTACCCGCTGCACAGTGACGGGAGCTAGGAAACAAGTTGTGCAGAGCACAAGATAGTAATAGAAAACACAGGGAATTTTCTAAACAGTTTCTTTATTTATGTAGGTTTATATATTTCACTGGTAATAAATAAGAAATACACAGTAATTATGCACTTCCTTTCTCATATATTATTACATCAAGTGTTTTGCTTTCTGTGGCAATAGCATCAGAATTTCCAGCAAGGAGATGGTCTAATGCAGGTTCCCATTGAAAGGCCTGCAGCAGTTTTTTGAGAGCATACTGACAGGTTATGTAGTTAAGCATTTTTTTGACCAAATGTTACCACCTTTGCGGTTGTGTCTGGCTGTGTGGCAAACAAACAAAAAAATATATTTAAGTAAGAGGTTCTTTTTCTACCAGGTTTGTTCCTTGCTTTGATTTGCTGCCCAGTTGCCTCTGCTGGAAAAGCACATGGGGTAGTCTTGGAACAAAACTAGAAAGCAGGTATCTGGAGTGGGGAAGAGGGAGGTTCTTAGATTAGTAAACCTAAGGTGGTTTACTCACTTCAGCTAAATACATAATCCTGATTTAAGAGCTGAGAGAACACATAAGAACACAATCTCATTGCTGGGGCCACCACCGGCATGACCAACAGTGCTGCAAGGGAGCTAATTTTCCATTTACCACCCTTAATAATTTCATAATGACCCTAAACAGAATATTGACAGTTGCTATGTGCCATATTAACCATATACAAAATGCAATGTTGCTGTAAGGAAAAAAGCTCATAGTAATGTAGAATCATAGAACGGTTTGGGTTGGAAGGGACCTTTAAAAATCATGTAGTCCAACCTCAGTATTTTTCACTAAACCTTGTTGTTCAAACCCTCATACAGCTTGACCTTGAACACTTCCAGGGATGGGATATCCACAGCTACTCTGGGCAACCTGTTCCAGTGTCTCACCCCACACTCATAGAAAAATTTCTTCCTCATATCCAATCTAAACCTACCTCCTCCAGCTTAAAGCCATTTCTCCTCATCCTGTCATTACAGGCAGGCCTCAGTAAAAATTCTCTCTCTGTCTTCCTTATAAGCATCCTTATTGAAAAACTTCTTCTCCAGGCTTGCAGATTTGAACCTGATCTTCAGCAATGGGGGGGACTTCATTCCCCCTGTTCCTGCCTAAAGATTTGTCGGCTTGAGAGATGGAGGAAAAGAGATTACTATTGAAAACTGGGGAAAAATATTTTTGAGTATAAATCATGTTCGAGTTTACAGTGAGTGTTTTTTTCCTCTGCATTAACCTGGTGGTAGAACTGGAGTAGGAAAGCCCCTACACTCCTGGCCTCGCTTCCCTCAGGGCTGGACATTCATGAGGGCACCCCAAGCTCTCAGCAGCTGATGGAGGGGAAACTGTGCCCTTCACACACTGGAGAAATTTTAGCAATGTAGAACTTGTGTGAGAGAAATATCAAGCCTCTGCTTGCACAGAAATCCCAACAGTCTATCATCACGAGGTACAGATAAATTATACTTGCGTCTTTGCAGGTATATCGCTTTACATTGTAGAATATCAGTTTCATTTGATCTAAGAATGCTAACGGGATATGAATAGCCTGCAATCTTTAAAGCAAGACCTTAACAGAATGCATTAGAAATCACATATAACAAAACCCTCTCCATTTAGGAGGTTAATATGAAATATGGAGAGGTGTGGCTGTCTTCTTAGAATACCTGGAGTAGAACGCGTCAAGCTGTAAAAATGCCTATATGTAAAAAGAGTTGAAAACTTGGTGACACCTTGCTGTATGACTCATGAGAACTGAATTAAATGAAAGAAGACAGGAAGAGCTAGAAATCTAGCCTGTGTTTATACAAAACATTCCAGTTGTTGCAATTTTCCTTCATTACTGAACATCTGTGTAAAAATCTCCCTTTGTTTTTTTAGAAAGAAAAGGTTTCTAGATTTGACATGTAGATCTCACTGAAGCCTTAATTCTTAATTTCAATATGTTAACTATTATGCCATTGAAATGGTTGTATTTTTAATGAGGGCTTTGCTGCATCAGGGCCAAAATATCCTATATGTTTTACTTCCAGAAAAAAAAAATCCTGTTACACCTTTATAAGACAAAGAGAGCTCAGAGATTTCTACATAAAGCACTTGGAATAAAGTAATGCACTTTGCCTAATTTTAAGATATTTCAATAAGCCAAGGGAAAACAGTATTTTGAAACTGTACTAGGCAAAGTGTCCAGTATTTGAGTAGGGTGGGTTGAAGCAATTGGAGTGGTTTCCACTGCTGAATCTTTACAGTTCACAGCTGAGTACCTTTTTTGATTACACAGACTGTAATTTCTAGTGATTTCATTGCTGCTGTGTGAGATTTGGTGACCATCTTTATAACAAGGGTGGAATGTAGGAAGCTTCTGCAATATCATTACTTAAAATATTAAGATACTCTGGAATTGCACCTAGTAAAAACGTGCAAGCGTGTAAATTCACTTATGCTTAGACTGGAATGGATGAAAATCTAGGCGTCAGTGAAAGGCTGTAATGTTTGCAGATAGATTTCACCCAACATGGTGGTGTTTTTCTTGAATTTTATCTGTTCCCAGTCTCATTAATTGAAGGGTAACTTACTAATGCCCTAATGCTTGTCGTTCAACTCACTGATCCTGAAATGTCCTTGTATCTCAGGGAAGAATAAGGGAATTTCTAAGTTTGGAATTAATATGGTACTGCAAGTGTACATTAACTATGATTTCATTAGTCTTTCAAATACATAAAGCAGGCTCTTTAACAAAGCATTTCCTTAATAACCACATTAGAAATTGAACCTCATACATCAATCAAAGCAATAGTCTGGTTAATTTTTACTGCCTCTGAATCAATAGGAAAAATGGTAGGATAGTAAAACATTTTAAAGAAAACAGAAAGTTAATGTTTTAAGGGAAGAATTATTTTGGCATAGTCTTAATTTGTAAATTAATCTGCATATATTCAACAGATCATCACCAAGAGGCAATTAGCTGCTAGTAGAGAAAAAACACTGAATATTACAGAAAACAGATGTTAATTTCTCTTACAGAGGCACTAATTTGCAAAAAACATCAGAGTAACATCTAATACATGGAAGTTATTTTAAAATATATTCTCTCATGTTATAGAAGTGTTTGTGAATTGGATGGGTGTCCTAGTACCAGCCAAGGACCGTGTTAATTTCCCGCAGTAGCTGAGAGGGAGTGGAGCCTGGTGCTGTGTGGGCATGTCTGGATTGTCATTCTATATCACCTCCTGTCCTTGCTGGGGCAGTAGTGGATTCTGGCTTCCAGGAAGAAGTGGGGTATGGCTGGAAAAAAAGGGTGCCAGGCGGGGAGGTCATTGACATTTTGTTCCTTTTCTGAGGGAGCAAGCGGGGAATGGAGCAGTGGGGTGGCTCTGACAGCAGTCACATCACATCAGGTCGGACTCAGCAAACATTTTTCATATAATCACCCCCTTTTATAAACTATAATTATAAGTATTGTTGCTGTTACTGTGTGTTTTCTTATCTCATTGCTGTTTCCGGTAAATTATTCTTATCTCAACTTGGGATCTTTGCCTTTTGTCTCTCACACCTGAGGGGCTGAAGGGACTCAGCAGCAGCAGCTGCATGGGGCTTGAGTTCCAGATGGGGTCCAATTACACAATAGCTCCAACTGTCAGTTTCTCAAGCACGGGAAGAACGTTACTCCGATGTGGTTAAATGGCAAAACAAATGGGTTTGACTGGCTTGTAATTTTACCGCTTAGAAAATGGACTGGCTTGATTCTTGATGAGTGCAGATTGATGCAGCTCAAATAAAGCCCGTGATTTGCACCAGTTGAGGGCCTAATCTATACACTTCTGTAAAAAGTAGGAGTTAGGCTGCAAGTACAGAGAGCCTCTCCACTATTAATGTTCCATTGCCCCAGTGTGAATGAGAAGAGAATGAACTATGTGTGCCTAATATCTCCTAATTTTACTCTTCTGGCTCTTGAGATCTGAAAATTGGAAAATAAAAGCTTTTTTTCTTATAGCTGAAGGAAAAAAGAATATTTACCCAGTTTTAAAACTGACTATTCACTAAATGGCTGCTCCCAGTGAAGGTCTTCGCTGTGTTTTTCTTTAAATTTGTAACAGTAGCCTATGAACCTCAGCTAGACAGAGTGGTGATGAGGGCCTCTGCTGCATTAGTATGAAAATTACAGAGCTGTAATTTCCTCTTAAGTTTGATTTTTATTGGCTTTTTTTTTGTTTTTCTTTTTTGCCCCCAGAGGAAAACTAAGGGACAAGGTTCATTATTGTTCCTAACCAATAAAAGCAATGGTACAATAATTCTTCCATTTGAATAGGAAATTGCTTTTTGGGTAAATACAGAGATGAGTCAGGCAAAGAAATCATGAGATTTCTGCAATGCATTATTTTACCATATGGATATAAGTTATGTTGAAACAGCTGAGGCCAGCCAGTTTTATTCTTGTGCTTTACAGAACACACTCAAAACTGGATCCCTCTTTCTTTGCTTTTATCCTACTCTATTTTTTTGAATCCTGTTGTTTCTTTGCTTCTGGTCTGCACAGAGATGTATACATAGCTTAGCCTGGGTGTACAAGATACCTTCATATTTTGAGTTTTGGAAATTTTCCATTTGAACATAAAGACAGTTGTCCTCAGGCTCCCTTTTCAGATGTTTCTAATGTCCTTTTCTTAGGTGACACCTAAACTCTTCAAAGTTACAAAAGCAGCTTCTAAACCAGTTCCAAGGTCAGTGTATGGAATAATTGAAAATAAGTCCTAATTTCTATGTTTTACACAAGTAACATTCCTCTGTCTTTTCAGCAGCTGCACAACACAATCACATGCATGCAGCAGGAAAACAGAAGGAATCTATATGCTGGGTAATCAAAGCAATGAAGACATCTTGATAAACAGGACCCCAAATAATAAATTGATCAGAGTAGAAATAAATGGGCATACTCTTAAATGAACACTGTAAAGCCCAGAATACTAACTCTATGACAGATGCCAGATTTCATTTTGTTACTTCAGGAGTAGAATTACTGTAACCACAACTGCCATGTACAAAACAGCACACATATGCCAAAGAAAAGATGCACTTTTGTTTAGAAACTTCCTGAAATCCCTGTGGGAAAATATTGTAGCCAAGGTTCACTGGTGTTGTGCAGCCCATTCTCTGTGTTGGTAGTCCTAGGAAGAGTTGAATGCGCGTTTATAAATCCTATGCATTTCACAGTCTTGATGCCATAGACACACAACTAAAATATCCTGCAGCATGGCACTTTTATGTAGTGATTTTTCTGATAAAAGAAAGGGAAAAATCTATTTCCAAAAGGGGAGGCCTGAGGTATTTATTGCTAAGGTAATTGCCAAACATGCTAACATTTTCTATAAAGCTATGTTGGTGAAGTTCAGTTCCCAGACTTGTGGGCACACAGGTCTTTCACTCTCAAATAGACGGCCGAACCCTTTCCACTGGGAGTCTGAGAGTGCAGCTAAACAGTGGCAGCAGTTAGCTCCCAGGGTGAACAAAAGCAAGACCTTCTTTCAAAACCTGCCAGAAATAGCAAGCTTGGAAGGTGAGTGTATCTATTAGATGCATGGGAGAAATGAAGAAGGATTCAATTTGTGGTACACTAAGAGTAATCCATAGATGACCAAGATGCAGGCAGTAGCTTTAACCAGTTCCTGAAACAGACTGGGACTGAACTTTGATTGTCTTGGTGCTGATTATTAACAATTCTGGAGTTCAATAAGTGGAAACCAAACCTTTAGAAGAGGATGTATTTTTACTTTACACAATACTCACAATGGGTTTTCTGACTGTAAGAACATGTGTCAAAACATGACAGCTAAAAACTGAGCCTATGCTAGAAATGAAAAATATGTTCAGGGTCCCAGGTAGACCTGTATACAAGTTGCTGTGTTGGTCTCTGTAGATTAAACCTGGCTTAGAAATTCTTCTGTATTAGGAGTCACACTTTTTACTTCCATTATAGAGTCACAGAATTGTGGAATGCTTTGAGCTGGAAGGCACAAATGTGGGGACAGCCCCTCACCACATCAGTGGAAGAACACGGACTCTGATTCAGTGCTAGACAAATATGTTGAAGCCATTGCAAGAACAAAAGATTAGGCAAACTAAGGTTATTTACAACTCTGCCTTCCACAGAAAATAAGAAAAGAGTCAGTGAATCAGGTTCAATATTCACTGCTTTGCCCTTTAGAAGAGCATCACTCTTCTAAAGCATAAAGGAACATGATGTGTGGTTTATACAGAGCCAACTGCACCAATATAGTTATTCATATTGTGAGGTATCAAGAAGTATCAAGATGTTGTCTTTACCAGGTGAAAACACTTGTCAGGCTTTTCACAGCTGGAAATTAATTTTTATTTTCATACTGCTATTTATGTGTATTATTTGCACGGTCTGCCTGTTGCACTACTTCAGAGTGTTTATGGATGCTTTTACTAACTCTGCAACATCTCCTAACAAGCACAATACAGTGAGAAAGACCATTTCATGCATATTGGTCAACTCTCTTTTTTCCCCCCCCAGGTACGACAGGAATAATGCCTCCTTGCACACTAGCCTTTGACTGGAGGTCAGTGACCTCCAAACACAAAACCTGCTCTTGTGGTGTTGCTTTCTTTATCCTCGTGAAACAAATCAATGCTCTTGCCCTGCAAGGCCAGTTAAATTACGATACGAAACCGTGCTGAATCTGCAAGTCTCAGAATTGTATTGCATTAATGAAAACCAAAGGGAATTCCTGTATTACAGCATTTCTGTTGTAAGGGATCCTAGCTAACAAACTGGGGAGTAACATTATTAGTTGATAATGCATAAGAGATGAAATAAGTGCACCACTGTGTAATTCTCTGCAATTTATAGACAATATTCTAAGTGTAAAATTGTAATTTTCAGACTCCAAAGGAGCTTCTCTAA
This sequence comes from Machaerirhynchus nigripectus, assembly GCA_013397975.1. NCBI lineage: Eukaryota > Metazoa > Chordata > Aves > Passeriformes > Dicruridae > Machaerirhynchus > Machaerirhynchus nigripectus. The sequence goes on from VZRQ01001505.1 coordinate 36,815, forward strand.
GAGCACTGCAAAGATTTAGGAGGCCAATCATGGTTAGATTTTTGATAGAAATTAAACTTCTGAGGCACAAATGCCTATTAAAAATATAATTAAAAATATAATTCTTACTGAGGTTGAACAGCAACTAGGCTTCTAAATACTATGTAAGTTGGTAGGAACCTTTTTCTGTAACTACAGAAGTACACAATCAACCGGGACAGCACCTCTCTTGTTAGATCACTCATTCATTTCATCCTCATCATCATCGCTTGATCACTGATAAAAAGCCAAGTCCCAAACTGTGTCTGCCTCCCTCCTGCAAACTGAATGTCAGGTGCACTTGTTAAATAAGGAAAGACTACAAGTGTTAATACTTCTGGCTGTTTGCAGTACTTTTTAGAATTATTGACTATTGAGCTACCTGTAATTTGTACGTTTAGCAAGTAGTCATAAATTGTAAGGATTGATCATCTTTCATCGCTGATTTGTCTCACCCATGGCAGCTCTGCTTCTAGAGCAGGTCTGAGATATATTAATGTGGGAAAAAGCTCACCTCACTTTCTTAGTAGGTAAAGGTGACTTCAGTTGCAATTAAGTTCGCTAGAGTTCATAAGCACAAAGTTTAATACAATATTAAATGCTGAACAAAATAGTATGCTGAAGAAGCAGCAGTATTTTTTTCTGTTTTTTCAGGTCATTGGGGTCTTTTGAATTTAAATATCACCATTCTGAGAGCTGTCTGGATGAATTTTTGGTGGAATACGTTGTAAATCTGATTCATTGCCAGTGGCAGAAAAGCCTAAATTGTAAAGAACGAGCACTTGCAGAAGTGTGCACACCGTTCTTTTGACTGGCTGTATTTCACGTTTTCTTTCAATTGTATGTTTTTCTGTCACCCTGCAATTACCCATTGTGACTTTTCTCTATTACTTACACTATTTAATTTCTACTTTTTGCCTGAAAAGAGATTTTTTGTTTTGTTTTGTCCTTTCCTATGGGTTCTCCTGGGCTTGTTCCCATTCCATTTAGTTTCTATTACTTTGTAGCAACCACTGTCTATAATAGTGGCCTCAGATTTCTAGAAGCTAATAGTCTCTTATGGACAGGACACTTCATTGATTGCTCTGAACATAACATGTTTCAGTGATAAGACTGATGGACATGAAATCCCAAGATGACAAATTGACGAGGCTTTTAAACTAAGGGGCTGTGCAGCTCTGTAATTTCTTTTTTAATATGCAATTTGAAAAGCATGATAGAGTTAATAATTTAAAAATGAGGCAAGAAAAGACATTAAGAGCTAAACACAGGCTTAGACCCTTTGCTTTGTAAGAATTGGCTTTAACATCTGCTTTCTAATGGAACATAAGTACATGTTACTGTTTTGCAGAAGAAAGAGAGCCAAGTTACTGCAGATGTGTACTGACATGGTCCCTTCTTCCACACCATGGTGAAAAGAGGCACTGTGTTTCTGCTGACAGAACTGTCAGGCCTCCCAGCCTTTGAAGTCAGAGTGCCGTCAGATGGACTGGAAGAGAGTGGAAGTTTTTGAAACGGGAGCTCTGCAGAAAGCAAGCTCTCAATTTTATTTTCTAAGGCAGAAAAGGTATAGGCAAGCAGAATAGGGCATCACTTTTGCTTCCCTGAAATAATTTGCTGTGTTGAGCCCTGGTCCATCTTTAAACTGAAACTCTCAAAGAAGGATCAGATTCACATACTGAGAGTCCATCACCTTCCCTCTGTAGCAGGCAGGTGGCAGACAGCATCTGGTCTAAACAAGTGCATCATCTGTTGTTCAGTGAAGGAAAACATTTGACTTCCATATTTTATTGAGTTCTTTAAAGCTGTGTGTGAAGGAGTAGGGCATCTGTATGGACAATGCAATAGGAACCTATTGCAAAAATAGCCAAACAAGCAACAAAACACAAAGGAAAATCAAGATCTCTTTTCAAGAGAAAGGTGCATGCTGATCAGTATGGAAACCAATAGCACAGTGGTGTGTAGCAGCTTACCTTCATCTGTGTGTAACAGTAGTTTCGCCACTTCCTACCATAGTCTTGCTCAGGTGTTAAGAAAGCATGCAAGTGGTTAAAGTGTGAAAGAGGGGTGCTTTTGTAACAGATGTAGGAAACACATCTTACCATAGAAAGGCAATAAATAAGAGGTGCTGTTTTCATATGTGCATGTTTAAAAGGATCAGTGATGTAAATTAGATCAGGATTCAAGAATATATAATTTCTCTAGCAAAACTAGAGCTATTCAATTTTACAAGAAAGTATAAAATTCCTAACTGATAAAGGTAGTATATTGAGCCCATGGAATTCATCATCACAGCAGATAATCAAGAACAATAATCTAAAAAGTGTAAAAGGAAAATAAGTGGTTAGAGTCTCAAAATTTAGCGTTATTGCAGCTGTAGGCACTTAGAAAGGAACAGGTTTGTTAGAGACTCTGAAAGTTAAGCTGAGTTTTAGCTCTTAGAATTTAGAGGAATACAGGTGTAAAGGACATTTATTCTATTGCCACTCCTCTAACACTCTTACATGTACTTCTGAAACATCCAGTGCTGGTCAGACTGAGAAACTGAAAGATGGATTAGAGGGACTGAAGATCTCATTGCAGAACAATTCCTATTTTTTAAAGATGATAATCCAATTCTCTGCTTGCATGTAAGTACCCTGGTCAATATAATTTAGATTTCTTCCTTCCCACACTTTTCGTGCTGTGTTTTTAGATTTAGAAGTAATTTTATTTGCTGTTTTGTGAAATGCAAACAATGTAATTGTGAGTGATGGTAGTAACTACATTGGAAACAAACTCCATATTAGACTGTCCAATACATGGTGGACTGTAAATTTGTTATACAGCTACCAAAACCAGAATTTTGTATTTAAGATGCCTACAAGTAATACAAGGCTGACACTAGCAATTATAAACAAGTCATACTACAAAGACAGTGAATTTACTACATCAGCTAACAAGCAGCAGAAGACTACAATTTTGCATTTGCATTTACTTACAGGCTTATAGACACACAGAAAGAGTAAGTTCTGTTGGCCTTCGTTACTGTTGCAAGTCAGAGAAAAGTGGTCTCTGTAATATAAATATGTAATAATATGAAGATGAGAAAGTATATCTAAGCAAACATCTCTGCCTTTCTCATCTGTAGAGCTTGCAACTTCAGGTACATCAAAGCATTAAAACTCTTCCCAGCTGGACCTGTCTCACATCCTTACACATCGACTTTTATCCATTTATACCACATTTTATCCAAAATGGCAAAGTTCTGCCTTAGTAGATTGTGCAGCATCTAAGGGAAAGGCCCTGAAGCCATCTGAGCTGAAAGTTTAGAATCATTGCAATTTCTGCTTTCATGGCACCCTGTGTCAATCAGTGTCCTGTTGTGCAAAGCCATGTCTGAATGAATAATACAAAAGCATCTGAGCTCCTAAGAATTTATATTTAAAGAGAGGATGCTGTTGACTGAGGAGAATGATATAGCATTTTGTTGAGATGCATCCCTAATGTTATGATCTCATGTATGAATTATGGCTGTCTTCTGTCTAAGAACCCAGAAGTCCCTCAGCACACATCACTATGACAATATTTGTAAGTGAGACCATAGTAAATACGTACTACATGGGGGTTTTAATTTAGCCTTGTGCTATGTATTAAAGGGGAAAGTTTTGTTTTAAAAGTGAAAAACAACACAGTGAGACTAAACAGCCCGATCTGTGAGATTAAGCTGCCAGATATAAATTGCCTGAACCATATGGTGCGCAAGATGAAAACTGACATTTTTATTTTCTTGCAGATCCTTGAAAAATAAATGCATAACAGATGCAAAGTATCAAGGTGCCTGAACACCACTTTCAGGTCACAGTGCAAGACCATTTAAAGCTCTGCAGAGCAATCCACAGAAAGCTTGTATTTATACAAGTAGTCAGAAGTCACTTACAAATAAGCAGAGTTGCTGAGTCTTGCCTGTTACATAATTTGCCTTCTAATATAATTTCTCATCTCCATTTAGAAGATACTGAGTAGGGCTCTGGAGGGCTGTGTTTATTTTCCTGTTACTGAGCCAATGTCCCACGTGCCAGAATCATAGAATCACAGAATGATTTGGGTTGGAAAGGACCTTAAAAATCATCAAGCTCCAACACTTCTGCTATGAGCAGGGCACTTTCTACAGACCAGGTTGCTCAGAGCCCCATCCAGCCTGGTCTGGAACACCTCCAGAGATGGGGCATCCACAGCTTCTCTGGGCAACCTGTTCTTGCGCCTCACCACCCTCACTTTAAAGATTTTTTTCTTAATATCTAATCGAAACCCACCCTTTTTCAGCTTAAAGGCATTTCCCCTTTTCCTATCATTACATGTTCTTTTGAAAAGTCCCGCTGCAGCCTTCTTGTAAGTCCCCTTTAGGTACTGGAAGGCTCCTATAATGTCTCTCTGGAACGTTTTCTTCTCTAGGCTGAACAGCCTGTCTTCATGGGAGAGATCTTCCAACCCTGTGATCACCTTAGTAGTTCTCCTCTGGACTCTTTCCAACAGGTCCATGTCTTTCTTTCTCACCAGTCCAGGGAGGTTCTCAGAAGAGCAGAGTAGAGGGGCAGAATCACCACCCTTGACCTGCTGCTCATGCCTCTTTTAATGCAGCCCAGGATGCAGTTGGCCTTCTGGGATGCAAGCACGCAGACCTGAGGCATATTGAGCTTTTTTCTGCAAACACCTCTGGGTCTTTCATCCCAGGGCTAGTCTCAATCCATTCCCCACCCAGACTGCATCTGTGTTTGGGACTGCCCCGACGCAGGTGTAGTAGTATTACAGTAAATTATGAACTTTGTGCAAGGATGTACTCTCATGGATTGCCAGCTACTGGAGTTTCTACTGAAGAGAAGAGTCCTGTTGCCATAGGCCACAGTATATGGAATCTTGTCTGTATTTAGGACACTCAAGATGATGATCTGTACTCAAGGTCTGTATGTACACTATTTAGGCAGCAGTCCAGTGTTTCCACTTCCTGACAACTATTGTGAGCTATTGCATGTGGTTATGAGTACAAGACTCTCTCATGCCTCCACTGATTTAATTTTGTCCTAACTGCATTGAAGCCAAAGGCAGCAATTTCTTTTTCAATCTTTTCGTAATGGGCAGGACATGATAAGGCAAGTTATGCTTCTGAAAGCTTAAAGCCTTACAAACTATTCCTTGTTCCTTTTCTGCTTATTATATTTCTGACAAATGATTAAAGAAAGCAAAAGGAGGTTAGGTATTCGAAAGCACTTTTTTTTTCTTGGAACATTCAAAATTACAAAGATACTATACATTAGAAAGAAATTGGCTTCCTTATTCATTTTGTATCTAGCCCAAAACAAAGCATGTTCTAATTAATATCAAACACCACAAAGTACTTCCCAAGAAGTCTAGAGTCTGATAGGTAATGTCATGATACTTCAAATCTGCATGTGAGCACACAGAATAATTTTTGAAATATACATGGATTTTTAGAAGATGTTTGAACTGAGAATTGGGATGCCACTGTTTCTGGTGTTCAGTGAGAAGACTTGGGACCAGCTCATAGGACAACTGTGTTCCCCTAGTGCCAGGGGCTTCCAGATGCCCTGCAAGGAGGCAGTGCCCAAAGCCTCTCCTGTCTTCTGGGAGCTGATTTTTAGCTGTGCCTTGAGCTGGGGCTGCCCTTTTGCTCCCTGGCTGGAGCGGTGGGACAGCCCTGGCTGCTGGCTCTGTCCTGCCCCCTCAGGGACTCCCCACGGCTGCTGGTCTCCAGGGCACAGCCAGTAAGTCCCACTTGAAACGACAGCACTGTTAACCTACTGCTCCCTGAAAAACCCCATACTGCTGCCATTTGGAAGATAGGACCTTCCCTGCCGGCAGCAGTGCATGGATCAGGCAGACCTTGCCCAAACAATAAAGACAAATCCACTTCAGCATCTTTCAGCTCTGCATGGTGGAAGAAGGGCACCTTCCAGAAAAGCTACAGTGAGAGGTCAACTCATGAGGACAAAGACTCCAATCTGCAATTCTACAGAAAGAAGAAAAACAAAATTATTTTTCCAGGTTGATGCTCCAGGCTTTGAGCATCTGTTTCCCAATAGTATTACTGTAATATCCACCACATGGAGTTAACCTTGAAGTTCCCATGGAAGTTCTAACATGGAAGTTAGAACTAGTGCAAAGCATCCCAGCAGGCAGGTTAAAAGGCCTTATAGAATTAAATAGGAGTAAACTTGCAAATCAGCCCACAGGGTGATTTGCCATTTTTATATAAACATTGTGGCTTTATGAAAAGGGAGGACATGCAGAGCACCTCTGTGCTACTGTTGTACTCCCAGCAATCCATAAAGGCCTAACCCCAGCATTAGATTACCAGATGCTCAGATCAATAATCCACCAGCTATGACACCTGCATTTCATGGTTTTAATAAGAAATTCTACAGCTGAAACCTTTATATTGTTCTTGAAGCAATGATATACTTCAGGTCTGTCTCCTTCCAAACTGGCAGGAAATTTTTCCCATGAGATATGCCCCCTCTAGAAGAAATGTGGGTAACCTCAGGCTTAAATCATTGGAAGTTCTTATGAATGGTGGAAGTATGGTGGTGGAATTCTGCTAACACTGCAACTGAATGTTGCAGTGTTAGCTGTGTTCCTCTTTGCTCTTAGACCCTCCACAAATATTCCTTGAGTTTAGATTTTATGAACAATGTCCTAGGAAATGTATTTTCAGGTATGTTGATTGATATTCTAAGTAGGTGTTTGCCCAGGTTGATATCATGCCTTAGACATGAACTCGTAGTGAGAGAATCACAAATCCTACCGATAACCTAGTGGCAAAAGAGTGAAGTGCTCAGGTTTTTTCCCCTCAGGTTTCAGGTGTAAATCATAACATTAATGTGTCAGCATTTTCTGTGTAAGAATATATCTGCAGTTTCTTCTGGACCTTCTAGAGTATGTAAAAGGTGATATTGTTTTGAATTTTAAAATTCTGTTGTGATTCCTTACTCTCATACATTGTAGGGCATGCATTTGATGTCTGAAGTGGAATAATCACCTGTTATTATCAGTCTGCCGTAACTCATTCCTAATTTGTAAAATTTTGTTTTGTCCTGAAATGTATTTTTGTAGTTGAAAGGTAAAGGCATTAATAATCAGAGGCCCTTTGTCCTGCATAAAACATTCCTTCCTGCAAAATGATTACTCTGATTGATTTCCTAATCTGGGATGCCCTGTTTCTCTTCTCTGTATGGATCAAATAGGAAAAGTCCTGAGAAACTGAGTAGATCTGGATTATGTCAAAGAGAGGCTATAGGGAATTTTTTGACAAAAAATCAACAGAGGAAATGAATAGCTATGCCTGATAAAGAAGCTTAGGAAAACATCAAGCCTTTTCAATAGTTTGTACCCTCTTTTTTTCTCAGAAGTCAGAGTATTTGTTTATGTGACATTCATTACATCTATGTATCTAATGATACCTCAAGTCACTTTTGAGGGGGGTGGATAAATGATTTGGATAAAATATTTGTCCTCCTTTGCAAGGGATTTATTGGTTTTTATAAAATAAACTAATTATTAATATAAATAAACTAATAGTTGAGTTTATTGGCCCTTACTCCCAAGTTTTGACTGCAGGTTCCAGGAGGACATGGACTGGTGCATTTAGAAAGTACTCCACTACTATAGTAGAGAATAACACCAAAACAGTGATACCATGCCACCGTTTTACCAGACCAAGTTGCATGTATGTTGGTGAACCATTGGGATTTTTCTTTTTTGTCAGGAAGCAGATGATTTATAAATATGC
>VZRQ01001505.1:44638-64398 GCA_013397975.1 Machaerirhynchus nigripectus
TGCTTGGACACTTGCAGTGTGGGATACTGAGTAAGTGACAGTACCATGACAAAGCTTAGGATTCTTCCAGGTTCATAAAGTGACAAACCAAAGGTCTTCACACTCACCTATGAAGGAATCATTAGCAAGATACTTTCATAAAAATAGAACATGAAATGAAATGAAGACATCATGAGTCACCAATAAGTTGCAATGTAGTTATAACAGAAACAGATGTACCTTCCAATACTTCATTTCTTTTTACACTAGCATCTCTACAAGCAGCATTGAAATAATGGTGACATTTTGCACTTAAAAACCTAATTCAGACTTTACTTTTGCCACAATTTTATTTTCACACAGTTTTTTTCAAAAGTGAGGAATTCAAGTTCAGTATTTTGAGTAATGTAACTTCTTAGGCATACAGAGACTTGAAAACACGCTAGCTAAAACAATACTGAAATTTAGGAGATGACCTCAAGTTTGTGTGTTTTGGACTGGACAGGGTTGATTTTTTACAGTAGGTGGGAGAGGGACATGTCTGAGGGCAGATAACCAGGACCCAGATATCATTCTATACCACCTCTCATCGTTGTTGGCGTCAGGGGGAAGGGACTCTCTGGCTTTGGAGAAGAAGGGCAGGGCTTCCAGTAGAAAAAATGCGTCAGGCAGGGGAGAGACTGTCTACCATTGTTCATTATCTCCGAGTCTGTGGTGACCGTTTTTGCATGTGAATGACCCTCTCTTCTGTATACTTTTAAAATTAATATTGTTGCTGTTACTGTTTGTTTTCTCATCTCGTTGCTGTTTCCAGTAAATTGTTCTTATCTTAACCTGTGATCTTCACCTTTTGTGCCTCCAATTACCAACTCCATCCTACCCCAGTAAGAAAGGGGAGGGGAGTGAAAGAGGTGAGAAAGTGGCTGTGTGGTTTGGGAGGGTCTCAGTGGGGGCAGTGAATTGGAGGGTACCATTCATAAACTTCGACAGTTCTTTTAAATATGAATTTAGTGAAAGCAGAGCCAATTATGGAGGGGTGCCACTTTGTGATTAACTGCTTTGTACTCTGAGTGGTAGGATACGAACATTCATGAACTAGATCAACTTGGGCACCTCCAGGACGCTGCCACAGAAGACTACTGCAACCAGTACAATTAACCACACCTATGCTATGCTGCAGAGACTTACCACCAACCCCCACCCACAAAGCATACGAAGCCAAAACAAACCCCAGCTATCCTCTGCTTTTTCTACTTTTGTGAAATTGAGGAATTGCCCTTCAATCTTGCTGTTGAATATTTTATAGGCAGCAGCTCCACACTTAAAGGCAGTTTCAGGAAAAGCAGTGTATTTGAGGTTGTGAATTCAATCATATATATGACATTATTTTATAAGAAAGGTACAGCCTCTGTTTTATTTTTCTGTCTGTGCTGCAAAACTCCTTAGACTCAAAAGGTAAATCCTTTCAATCTACAGAGCAGCTCCATATTCAAAGTTAGAAGCAGATAATATGTTCTTCAAGAGGCATGATTTCATAGCTAAGTATTTCCACAGCCTTTGTTGAAAAGGAAATGTTTTCCATTTGGGAACACTGAAAACTTAATCAGACTTAGGAACTACTGGAGGGATGAGACCTGTTTTCTCACTCATTCATGTTGATTATGCCAGTGTATGATGCTTAGAGACCCAGTCAATATATCTCAGGTTGTCTTCATTCAGATTGCTATGGCAGCATTATTTTATTGTCCTAAATATCCCCCAGGTCACTCTGATTACAAGTGGTGAAATATCCTAATTTTTCCTTGGTGACGGAAAACCTTGTTGGAGAGTATCTTTGTATGGGAGTGGATGAGGAGACATAAGACAGCAAAGTGCTGGTAGCATTAAATTCACTGAGAGGTTTGGAGGTACCTGATGCAGTCTGATAAATTGCCATATACCTGGTTGAATGGGATACCTAAAGCTGTGGTTAGCTCTGCTTTATCTGTTGCAGAGCTGCTGTCCTCTTGAGTTTCTAAAAATAGCAGCCAAAATGGTTTAGTTTCGTCTTCATTCTTGGGTACAGAATCCTTAGCAAGTGTTCAAAGGAGCCCAGTATACTTAGAAATGAGTTAGCATTCTTGAATGAAGACCTTTCACTTACCAATAGTTTTAAAACCTACATCTTTTCCCAGGGATTTAAGCTCATGTATTTATCCATACATTGTCACTGTATATGGTAGTAACACAAAGAACACATATATTTTAATATATAGGAATTACTCTAGAAGACAAAAACATCATATCATAACATAGCACAGGATACCATATCCCCAAACATACTCAGCAAGTATACACTTGGTTTAATACTTACCTTTCATTTTGGTGCAAGAATAGTGAAAAATCAAGGGAAATGGGGAAACGGGCGTTTGATGTTACAAAATTTGGTACGACACCATTTCTTTCAGCAACAATAAAGCAATATTTTTAAGGAAGTTGTAACAAATAACACCAAAAAGTCATATGGATAATCTTGACTAATTTTGAATACCTCAAAGCATCTATGGCTCAGATATGCCTCACAATGAAGTGATTGGATGGTTTGCATAGTACTAATTTTTCAATATTTGTCTTTTTCTTCTTGCCTTTGAATAATTTTCTCCTTGGAGTGCAGAAAGTTATGATAAATATTAAAAAAATAACAGAAAAAAAACCTCTTTCTCTGTTGGAATACCTTACTTTTGTATCTAGAGGCAGATTAAAATTCTGGGAAACACATAACTGTAGACCTTAGTTCTGCAGGCTTTCTATTTGAAGTGGAAGAGTTTACATTCCAAAGAATTTTGATGGATTAGAAGCACTCATATGGATGCCATTGAAATGCCACTGACAAATGCTGGAAATGAATGGAATGTGTTTTAGCAATGTCTGTGATGTTATCAGTGAACAACTGAGTGGTGTTTTTTAGAGCTTATGGTTCTGACGTCAAAAACTTCTGGATAAAATGAGACATGTCCCTGGCAGTTGAAGGGTTTTTTAAAAAGTAAGAGAAACAGACGCGGAATTCTCCAGGCTTTGATGTATTTTTCTACAATAACCATTAAAAGGTGAATTTATCAAAATATTTCTGTAATGCAAGACCACTGTCAATACATAGCTAAGCTTCGAAAAAGCTGAAATCCCAATTCCATTTAATTTGGAAGTGCCAAGATTCAAGAGGAAATCCTGCTAGCACATTCATGCATGACTGACAGGAAGCAGTGATATAACTGGGGACAGGCTGGAAAGACACCTCGTTGAAGGGCTCCTGAAAAATAAACCTGAGGTCATACAGAGTTCCTAGGGTCTACTAATCAAAAAGTTCTTCATTTCAAGTGTCAAAAGCAAAGTAAAATATCCTGACTATTAACTGCAGATTACAGAATGTTATCTATCATAAACATAACGTAAAAATTAAATAGGAGCTTTCTTTACCAAATTCTCATGGAGATAGAATATGGAAAGTTTTGGCTTTAAACTGAAAATCACTTATCAGGAATATTAAGCAAGTTTTGTCTTCAGATGATCACAGTAAGTGCCTCATTATTCAAATCACAAGCCTTAGGTTCTCACGTAAGTTTGGTAATTTTTGTGGTTGGTTGGTTGGTTGGTTGGTTGGTTGGTTGGGGTTTTTTTAAGTAACAGCCTCAGGCCAGTTGAGATGTAAATTCATATGAATTCTAGAACATCAAAGTGTTGGCAAGAGATTAATGCAGAAAAGATCATTTTGTTCTTGAAAGACCACTATACCTAATTATCTCAGTGAATATTCATAGAGTCAATAATAGGAAAGGTGAGAATAATTGTTTTCTAGTTGTCATCTGTTTAAGTGGGAAATATGTCTAAGTGGATGATAGCTACCTAAAAGCCCTTTGACAATGTAGCTATGCCAAGAAATACCAAAACACCACCATGCATTAAAATGAGACCTTTCTGATTTTAAATATATTTAAGAGACACTTACAATGCACTGGCCTTTTCCTAATTTTACATAGAGCAATTAATATTTCTATTCTACATAATTTGGTAATGTAGGCTCCTGAGTGAGTGATTTGCTATGTTATTTTTGTCACATCTGGTTTTGTCACATGCAAATAAACTGACAGGACTGAACTGGATGACTCTGCTAAAAGCTTGTTTATATACCCTTAAGGAAACATCTGCTGTCAGAGATGGCCAATTGCTTTTATTAACTGCCAAGTGTAAACTTTAAACTGCATCAGACTGACTGTCCTGGCACCCCTGCAATTATCAGATGGCCTTGGAGATCTTGCTTCCATAGCATTACCTACTAAAAAATTGGCAAAATACTTCATGGCCATTTCAAGCCAGGCTTGAAATGAGTTGCTATCAGCCATGGTCAGGAGGAGATTTCTGGATTCCAAGAGGAATCAAGCTTCCAAGTCATGCTTTAGTAGCCAGTTTTTCAAACCACCTTCATCCCATACTGGCTGGGATGTAGGCAAATGCTTGCCAGAATCCAGACCTCTGCACAAGTAGGCATGGCAGAACTCACTCTGATTACACGTCAGATAAGGGGCAAACTAAGACTTTTTCACCTATTATGCTTCCTGGCAAGCTGTGACTTCACTCCTTGTTCAGCTTCAGGGTGTGTGTCACCATTCATGGCCATAAGTCAGTTCCCATCCCGCTGTGCTGCCTCCACCAACCTCCAACTAGTGATGCTCCAATGTTATGTTTCTTACCCTTATGAGGATTCAGTACTATAGCTGGTTTACAACACACAGCACCAGCTATACAGGGACCATGTTAGTTTTTTGACTGCCAGCCAAGGAAGGCTACACTGAAGGCAGATGTCTGTAAAAGCAAGTGTAATTCTGAAAATAGTCTTCAATGGGCATGGGGGAAGTTTAGTATCTTGTATTTAGGCAGGGTACATTATTGATGTTATTCTTTTGGTATCAGTGGAATTACTAAAGCAATTATAGAAGCTCAATATCTCTAAAAGTCTGTTGTTCCCACTATTGACCAAAACAATCTGCCTCGGTCCGTAAGGAACGAGGAGGATTACTGGTGTTACCCAGTCAGACTCTTAATTTCTGACAGATAACTTTTATCCTTCAGCAGTTTGAAGCAATGAATTTCTTCCACTTGAACATTTACAATCAAATGTATATATGTTATTATTATAAAGTATTTGAACAAAATATTTAAATAAAATCTCTATATCCTGTTTTTCTCCCACAAAGCTATGCCATCCGTACACAGCACCAGTGTGCCACATAGAGCCATAGAAATTTAAGAGATCAGAAAATTTTACATCAGCAAGAGCTGATTTAAATTCTCATGGATTCAAGCTTTTGCTTTTGCTTACAGCTGTGACTCTTTTTGGAAGCCTTTTTAATGATCTTCCGCGAAGTTGAGAAGAACACAGATAAATCTTTCGTTATCTGCCACACTGTGAAGAGTTTGTTATAGATGGGTAAATTCTTCATGCTCTCTGCTAACAGAAATGTGATAGAATTTGAACAGTTTGGAAATCCAATAAACATGATTTCTTTCAGTACTGAAGATCCCAAATAATTTCAGTATCTTATCTGATTTTTCTTTCTCCTTTAAATTTTTAATCTGGAAGATAAAAGTCAAGCACTAGGGTAATTTCTGTGGCCTAAGAGTAAAGCAGCTAAGCGTTTAATCTGCTCAGAGCTGTTTTAACACTTGCATTAGAATTTTTGGCGAATATTTTCTGGTTATCTCTAAGAATGTTTGTGTTTCAGTTTGAACTACAAAGATGCAGGAGTACTTGAAAAAATACCAGCCAAAGCATAGGTTTAATGATTATGAAGTCACTTACATACTTTAAAACCTGAAGGAATCCAGAGTGGATTATATTGCTTTAAGGCCTTGAGCTGCACCTCCTACAAGGAATTTTTCCATGGGGGTTTCTGGCACCATCACAGCCATCAGTGTGAAGAATATTAAACAACAGCCATCCCACTGGCCTAGTCTGTGGGATAACTTTTTATTGAAGTGAAAAACAAAGAGCTGCTAAAAGCGGAAGACTTCCCTTATCTGCCTTGCTCTCCTCCCAAATTGTTTTACACTGCAGTTAAACCCTAATTCTGAGGGCTTGTGAATGCCTTAAGGATTCCTCTGCGTTCCTTTCTGTCTTAGCCTTTAGCTTTATGGTTTACTTTTAGGTAGAATGGTAAACAATTTCATCCATTTATCCAGATTAATATGTGGGCTTTCATATACACAGTTACTTTTAGACAGTATAAATATGGCTATTTAGCTTGTTTGTTGCTACAGTAAAGTCACATATATGTTTTAAAGTATTTTTTGAAGGGGGGGATGTTGACAGGTGTCGGAAAAATAATGCTAGGCATTGTTTCTGTTGCTGCTGTGCTGCTGTAAATTAATATGTTTATCGTGAACTGAAAAATTAAACTGATCAGATAAAATGAATGGAATTTTTGCCAGAATGAAGTTTAGTATTATTGTCCTAAGTGAACCCTCTCCTTCTCCATAAGAACTACAGGTCTTAATCCAACACATCAGTAATTGTCAAACAATTTTATATGCTTTTTCCATTTCTTTTGGAAAAACTGTGCTCTGCTTTGGATCTGGTTAGAGCAATTTGTTATTATTTATTATAGAGCAATCTGATCTGTCTTGTGTGGCCACTCATGGGCTGCTCTTGCTTCTTTTCCAGCATTGTTTTTAGACAAAGAAGAGTGGATGAGGGCAGAGCGTGGATACAGCCACAATCCAGTGCCATTTAGGCAGTGTGATCTTGGTGACTCAGAGCCTGTGGTGGTCCCAGGTAAGGCTGTCCTGAGGCCGGGGTTGTGTGAGAGCAGGAGGTGGGAAGACACCCGGCGCAGTATGGCTTCTCCCTCCTGCCCTTGCACAGGATGCAGTTTGGGCACAGACAGAACAGTGACTCAGTACTGCTTTTTTTTTGCTTTTCTGATGTCAGTAGGTCAGGTGAGACTCAGAGTCAGATATAGTTGCAGGATGAAGACCAGAAATTGCAAAAGCCTCTTTCTAGTCAGTGGCATTTGTTGTATGAAATGCCATGCAGGTACGGGTATGAACACGGAAAGAGAAAAAATTCATGGTTGGACAACATGAGCAATGATAATGCAGTGACAGCCATTTGCTCTAGATCTCATTAATATCTCACCACGGCTAATGAAATCATTATAAAAGTAAAGTGAGTGAGAAATAGGTCAGAGAACATAAAGAACAGTTTACTGCATGAGCTGAGAGTTCAAATCTATATCAAAATGTTCTTTTGCTCTGAACAAACCCTAAAGTTTCATAAAATAAAGAGTTCAACAGTAAAAGGTGAGGCAACCAAGCATCTGCAAGAAGAATCATATCAAAACCTGTAATATCTCTGTCCTTGCATTAAATAGAAATATTTAAAACAAGCACATTCCCAGATACTAGTTTACACCTTCACAGCTGATAAAATATGACATAATCCCTCTTCAATAAAGCAATCAAAAAGTGGCAAGTTAAAAAAGACAGTGAAATAAAGTAGAGTTTGAGGATTTACAGTATAAACACTAGCCACTGTTGGAACTACAAAGCAATTAAAACCACTCTCTGAGGTGAGTTTCTTCCTCCTCTAAGCTCTCCCTCTTTATTTTACACCCAGTTAACTTCCTGTGTCCATTAACTCAGGGCACCTACAGTGCAATTACTTTATTTCTGTCCAGTACAGAAAGTTGTGTATGCATCGAGGTTATGTTTGCTCCATTTTGCCCAATACCATAAACTATATCTTTCTTTTTCCTATTCTGTCCCACATTGGTGTTTTGGTAGAGGAGAAATATCTGCTTCTTTTGTGCCCTCATCTCACTTGATCCACAGTCTCTGAAGTAGCAGGACAGACTGATATAAAGTTATGACAGCAAGAAATGTGGCCTCCTGGTATTTATGCTTTAGAAATTGCTGGGTACTGCAGTTTCTGGTACCTTGCTTGAGCACTGATCTATTAACAAACTATTTGGAGAGCAATCAATACAGTTTCATATTGATAAGTAGATAAAATGCGTGTCCGATTTGTACTAATAAGGCTTTTGAAAGTGCTTGTAAAGGGACACCTCTCCTGCAGTGTGGGTAAAAATATTAGAAGTTAGTATAATTTGCAAACTTCCTTTGTATCCATACATAAGCTCTAGAGATCCAGAGAAACTGAATAGTCAACATCTTTGAAAATTAGGCTATGTAGATTGTAGATTGATAGCTAACCATGGAGCTGCAAGTATCCCATACACATGTTCCTGAAAATTTTGAATCTTTGGCATTTAAACTTTGCAACATCTGTTCTAATTTAATTTTTTGGTATTGTAATGAAATTTTCTTCCATGGTCACACCTTATCTCTTCAGCCTGTGTCCTTATTTCATCTAGTACGCCAATTAAGCAAGAGGAAATAGCCTGAATATTTTAAATAGTAATAAACTGACATAAACTGCTCTAAACTAATATATGTTGCTCTAAGTAATTTTTCTTCATCCTTCAGCTCTGAAAGTATGCAACTTCATTTGACATTAGGTTTTCACAAGCTCCCTAAATCCAACACAGATGGTAGCTCTTGGAAAAATAGAATCCCTTTATTCTTCCAAGACAGGTCTTAGATTTTTGAGAAATAACATAAGCTAACAGGAACAAATATAGTTGGTAGCTTATTCTAAACAAAGACATGGTACCTTCTACTCCTCTGGAAAATGTGTTATAGGAAGGAGCCATGGAAGTTTCTCCATCCTGTTGAATTCAGTGATATGATACATGCTAAAAGGATCTTTAGCCAATATAGCTAAAACTGATACAAACCGAGCCAAAATATTTATACATATATAACATGATGTTGGATTGCTGAGTTCGCCTTTAAAATAAATGATGTTGCTTTGAGAGGGTAATTCTCTTCATACTTGTTACATGATCATCAAACAACCTTAGCACTTGTTTTCGGTGTGTCTGTTTTGACACTTAATTGCCTGATATAATACCCAGAAATTGCACTTAAACTATGCCCAAATTAAAAATTAATCCACTCTCTCCTATCCTTTTCTTCTGCCTCCTTCCCTGACAAAGGACAAGGAAACATTACAGTAGAAAGCAGTGCCAGAACTTTCAAGACCAAGGGATAATCTTGATGGGGAGATTAAATGCTAAAAGGTTTGCCAATGATTCAGAAGGTCCCAGATGAAAAGCAATTTTTATAAAGTGAGATATTCACTGGTACAGGTTCAAAGACAGTAAATGGGTGTTTTCATAGTCATTTGCCTTATTTTCTTGATTTCATTTTTAGGATTGTACCCTGGGCTGAAATGCAGAGCACTTTTGGGTTCAGATGCCTTTACCTCGTGATTCTGCACTCATTCAGTGTGGATGTATGGTAAAAAGCCAAAACTGAGTCCTTGCTCTGAAGGCCAGACTTAACCTGGCCTGCTGTGGTCTTCCAGATGAAATACAACCTGTTATAGACACTCAGGTTTGAATGTAAGTCATTTGTCTTTGAGCAAGCCCTCAGCGTGCGTTTCTGCTTTGTGTTTTGTCTGAAGGAAAGAGTTCAGCTGGAGACATGTTACCTATCTTTGCCTTTCCTTAGTGTTTGAGAGCGCAAAGATCATAATTTTCAGAAAAAGAGATGAACTATCTTTAGCTTCATTATCTCAAATTAAGATCTGAGAAAAGCTTGAGGACTTTCTGTCAATTCCTTTTTTAAGACCAAAAGGCAAAGATTAAGGGTAGAGAGGGGAGAAGCAATTAAAATGTTCTGTTTGTGGTTTGGGTATCCCTTTCAGTAAAATTTCTTTGCTAATGTCTGTTTGTGGAGCTTCACACAAGTTTCATTTCTTGAACCTTAAGCATTATTTTTGCATGCATTGCCTTGAAATATGACCAGAGACAGGACTTGAGGAAACAGCATGAAGCTGAGTCAAGGGAGGTTTAGGCTGGATAGCAGAAGAAGGTGTTTCACCCAGAGGGCGGTTGGATACTGGAACAGGCTCCCCAGGGCAGTGGTTACAGCACCAGCTTGACAGAGTTCAAGAAGCATTTGGACAATGCTCTCAGGCACATGGTGAGACTCTTGGGGATGGTGCTGTGCAGGGCCAGGAGTTGGACTCAGTGATAAAACTCAATGATTCTATGAAATGCTATTTATTATCTCCAAATTTAATCTTCACTCACTTCCTCACTATTCATACCCTTAGCATGTTTTTGGAATATAAGCAATTCCTTAGAATAACTTTATTTAATAAATGAAATTGCTCTTTTATTTAAAAAAATCTTCATGCAGGTTCCTTTCTTCCTCCAGCCTTTTTGGACTTGTTTATTCACCTCTGAGGCATGGGGCTTATCTCAGCCTAGGGAAAAATATTTTTCTTCAGTGTCTCCTGAACATTTTGACAGCAGATCACTGACACTCTTGGAAAAGAGGGAGCACCTGAAGGGTAAGAATTCTCAGAATTCAGCAGGAAAACTTTTCCCTTCATTCACCACCCACACTTGCACTGCTCCCAAGGTCTGCGGGGATTAAATAGTCAGAGGTTATCCAGAATCTCTTCCAGCAGCATGAAGCCACAGGGGAAACTCCATCCTGTTTTAAGGGAAAAGGGAGTGATAATCTCCAAAGTCAGTCATCACTGTAGGAGACACTTCAGAGATTCACAGCTGTAGCATTTCTTATGAAAACCCTGGAATGCAGATATAAAAGCTAACGGATTAGTGAACCCCTGTGCATCTGGTAATCTAATGCTGGGGTTAGCCCTTCTGGATTGCAGAGAGCACAACTGCATAGTACAAAATTGCTCCAAATTTCCTCCGTGCTCAAAATACAATGTATCCAAAAGCTGCTGAAGTCAAAAATATGTGTGCAGAAAAAGGATGCTTTGGTTGGATCCCAGAGCCATGCCGTGGCCTGTCCTCTTTCAGGTTACTTAATGGAAGTTCTCTCTTTTGTGATGGGTTTCTCTTCATCCATCCATCCCTGTGACAACTGGTGTTTGTGACCTCTGTTTCTGTTATTTGTGTCACCTAGTTCTGACAGTGGGAACATTTTCCTTCTGTAATAAATTACTGCCTTTGTCCAGGTGGTGCTTCCAGCACCGTATGCTGGGGCCTCTTCTGTACGTGATTTTATCACCCGTGCTTCTGGTCAGTGAAGGCTCTTGCATTATTTCACTGTAAGAGATCACAGATCAATAGATTACCTAAACCTCACAGAATGACAATCTTCCATTTTACTGGGAGGCTAAGACAGGAAGGGATTGCAAAGCTCTAAATAACATGAAAAGAACACAAGCCTGGAGGCTTTAAAAATACTTTTCTGAAGGCTTTTCATGCCCTATTTAATAACAGACCACTCCCTTCTGAAGAAGAGCAGTACTAGTATTTTCTAAGCTCCATGTAGAAGTGTATCTCAGGACACAAATACACTAGGGATCCTCTTGTGTGGAACAATGAAAGAAGAAACTTAGCAGCCTGACTCTAGAAACAGAATAAATAAATCTTTTAATCCAGTGCTGTACATTTTCTTCTATTCCTAATCCAGTGTGTCCTACTGTAAGAGAATCATGTTATACCAAAAAATTGAGGTAACAGGGGATTCAGCTGAAGTATAATGAAAAAATAGCAACTTCGGTCTCGTATGAATAGATGGAAATGAAATATGTACATATACACATAAATACGTGCAATTTTAGATATGTAAATATGTAAATGTAAACTCCTGCCCTGTGTAAATAGGTTTGTAATTCACTGAAGCCTTATCTTCTGAGTGCACTGGGGATTTACAAGTTATTATTAGGATACTTTGCAGTGAATTATTACTCAGCCATAGGTGTTTTGGGCCTGGTCTAAGGGAAGACCCAACTTCACAGACTCAAATTAAAACAGATATACTTACAGAGAACTCCTTACAGTCACTTGTATAATACAGGCTTTCCATCAGTTTGATTATGATGTTACATATTTTTATGCTGTGATCTATGCGAGGTTGATAGTGTGAAAGGAGATAATCTGTTACACATTTGCATGTCAGGTGTGAGCAAGAAAATAAACCTTCATTTTTCATATTCCACCCTGTGTACTGTACCCAATTCTCAATATATTATAGTCTTCTATATCTTAAAAGTGTAACTCCACTATTTCTTCATATTCCAGGTCTGACTGTAATTTCATGCTGCTCTAAATCAGGTGTTGCCCATTAAAATTAAGGATCTAGATCCTGATCTCATTGTGTGTAATCTGAAGGAAGTCTTGCAGATCAACAGAGCAGCTTTGAATTTTCATAAATTAACTCTAACCAGACCCAGCTCCAACTGCCTGTGTATAAAAAGCTGATATAAATGATGTCACAGTCAAGTCTGTGTTATTTGTCCTTTTTCAAGAAAATAATTTGTTTGCTTTTAAATATGATCAGAAATTTTCTAATAATAGCCAGTTATGTTGAGCAATTAGCTGAAGGCTGACAGAATAATCACTGCTTGAAGCACTTCCCAACTGATACTTACAATTAATTTTTTTTCTTTTTTACTTCAGATTCCTCATATATCCTGTTTCCAGGGAGAAATTCTGATATGTGTTAGAGTAGACATCAACAACAATAAATAGAGCCTTGAAGACAACCCTTCCATTTTGAGAAAAAGATAAATGAAAGATTACGTGGCCATTAATGAAAGAAAACCACAGAACAACACAATTGTAAGAGACCTCAAGAGAATATCTGGTCCACATTTTCATGGGAAAGGGAAACTAGATGAGATTACCTAGCATCCTCCCCAGTTGCATCCTGAAAATCTACAGTGATGAGGACTCTACTGGTTCTTGGTGAGGTTGTTCCAACAAAGGATTGTTCTCTTTGTAAAAAATGTCTTTCTTACGTCAAGGAAATGTCTCGTGGTGCATATTGTACCTTTTGCCCCTTGTCTTCACCATGTGACTCCTTGTGATGCAAGAGCATCTGTATTCTTTGTAGCCACCTTCTAAGTACTGGAATACTGTGATGAGGTCCCTTCTGATTCTTTGCTTCAGGGATAAAAGGCCTAGCTCCCTCTGTCTTTCCTCACAGGGCAGGTTCTGCAGCCCTTTGTTCATTTCTGTGTCTTCCTTGAATTGTGAGACCAGAAGGAGACACGATGCTTCAGGTGCTGCCCAAAAAGCTCTGTTCAGAGTGTGGTGATCCCGGTCTGTGTCTCTGCCAGCAGTGCCCCTGCAGCTGCAGGCCAGGGTCTGATCTGCCTTTTGCTGCAGTGTCACACCAGTGATTCGTGTTCGAGTGATTGCGCCCTGAACCTCCGTGTCCCTTTCAAGGCTGCTCCCCAGACACTCAGGTCACGGCCTGTGCTGGGCCCTTTGGTTGTGTCATCCCAGGTGCAGGACTGTGCACTTGTCTCTATTGCACCTTGCACTGCTCTTGCCAGCCACACCCTTTCAGCCTGTCCAGGTCTCTTTGTAAGATGGCATTGTCCAGAATATCTGTGAAGATGTGGAACATCGATTCCTGAGGAAGCTGCCTTGTGACAGGCTGCCAGCCTGAGTGAAAACCATTGATAACCCCTCCCTTAATGTGCCCTGCTAATCAATTTCTTACCCATTTCACAGACTACTCACCCAGTCTTGCTAGTTTTCCCAGGAGAAGAGTGTGGGAAAATCTCTGTTCTTAATTCAGTTTCTACTCCAGCAGTTGAAAGAATTACGAGTAGAGAGAGGAAATCCTGATTGTTGTATGAACTGTGTTCACTCTCAATTGCCATGTCCAGTGCATCATCCTAATACCCGCATTATTACATTTTCCTCTGTATGAGAAAATACTACTCTTCACTTTTAATCCAGAGTTCCTATCCTGATGTTTTCAGAATTACGCAAAAATTTCAGAATATGCAAACATATGTTTGCTATAAAAATCTTCACTGAAGCTGTTTTGATATGGTCTCTGTGAGAAGGGTTCTTTAGCTTTTCTGTGTAGGACTGCACCCATCCTGTCCAGCTTTGAGATCACTGGATAGTGGTGGGTAACTTCCAGCAGGCTGTGGAGGTACTGTGTTTTGGCAGCCTTCCTTGGAAAGATTTGCTGCTGCCAGAAAACTCAGCTTCACTGAGAGCCTTGGTCTAAACAGAATCCTTCATCCACCTGATAAAACAGATTTCCTGCTGTCAGTCTTTAGTCTGGGCTTTATGACTAAATTATCATGGCTTAATTAAATTATTCCTGGTCTAACACTGTGGTAGAAGCATAACTGAGAAATGAATATCAGGGAATGAGACCTCTCTAATCTGCATTTAGCAAAAATCACCTACTACTAAAAGCCTCCTTTACTAAGCCTAAGTCCACACATATTCAAGGTTACATCCCATGATCTTTAGTGAAGCATTTATCAACGATCTCAAGTACCATGAAAATCATATTTTCTATTTATTTTTGTTGCCAAAATCTATCTTTCAATACAAACTTCCAGATTTCCTGCCTTTGTTGGTTTTTAACAGGCAGTGATATATTGATCACCAGGATTAGGTAGAAGTCTCCTGAATTGTTATTTATTTGTGCTCACATGCATTTTTAGTAACTGCATGTGAATTGTAGATGATTGTTCATTGGTCAGTGTAAGAGAAAGGATCCCAGCCAGTATGGGAGGTACCAGCCATGAGAACACCACAGTCTCCATAAATTCTATGTATGATCCACACTCAAAATCAGAACAGTTTCTTAAATGGAAACATTTCAATGCACAGAAAAGCAAACATTGTATCAAGTTATTAACTGATAGTATATATTTAAAAACAGGTTTGAAAGTCTCTAGCAGTGATTTTAATTTAGAGGAAGAAAACATTCACAAGGTTACTAAAAAGCTCTTACTTTTGAGACGAATGTCCATATCAAGCAAAAAACCCCAAACTAACCAATGAACCAACCAATCAAGCAAAAAAAGCCAAGAGAATTTATGCAAAAGTATGTAATTTTGTAAACGATGTAGCATTTGTTTACTCAAATATATCTAGCTACAAAGTGATTGCTTTTTTTATCCCTTCATTACTAGAATGAACTGAAGCTATTTTCAACTTTCACAGGGGAAATATTCTAGATAATTAAAATGAATGCTTTCCATTATCTTATCACTTTGCAGTTGCTTACAGTCTTAACAAAGTGTATCAAGCTAATGAATGGACAACATCCTCATTGAATAGATAAGGCAATGCTGTTCGATTCTCAGCCATCTTCCTCTTAATTCCCTGGAATGTTGTTATTTGTCTTCTAAAATTAACTATCTGAACAAATGTATATGACTTGCCTGAAAACTATAATTTTCTGAATCTCCACCACAGATATTTTAAATATATATAGTCAATCTGAGCAATAGCATGTTATGTGAAATAAATCATGTGACGGAGTTTGGAATTTGTGAGAACCAAGAAGGTGGCAGGAACAAAATCTGTGTTTGCATTAGTACAGTTTTCTAAATCTCTTTATTTTTGGTAAATGATTGACTACCTGTGTCATGACTAACAGAAATGGCATTGATTAATGTGCATTTACTTAGACATGTTCAGACTGAAAGATGTCAAAGATAGGTGAATATAGTAGGATAAAATAACATCTGTTGTCTTATGGAAATTATTTGTATTTCTTCAAATTATAGGAACCTCTAAATGTTAACTACAGCAACAGGTTGTAAAGGAAGGCAGAAGCTGCATTTCAATCTGTGTATCTGATTCACGGGGTTTAGCAAAATATCACTTGGGATATTGTATTACTTGGGACCAAATGCCCAAATACTATTTTAGAATTTTTCTAATGATTTAAAAAGGCATGGGTATGACTTGCTTTTATGTCACTTGAAGAAGGAAAGGATAATTTATTTTCTGCTAACAAAAAGAAAAGAAGTGAAAAAACTTAGTGTTTGAGAGATATTCAGACCAATTTGCAATGTCAACACTAATGAAGTGTAAGGCCTGTATACTAAATGTAAATAACCTCCTACCTAACCAAAAATATGTTGTGCTGGTCCAAAATTCATGAAATTGTTAAGTGAATTAAGCAAAGGACTTGACCACAAAAAGAGCTCACTTTTAAAATGCAGTATTTTGCTCAAATTCCCATAAGATTTATTGGCTATCAGCAGTGTAGTTAAACAAACATAACAATTACAAGAGTGCTATCAGGTCACATCTCTATTTTATGAGATGGTGAAGACATACAGGTAGGATCTACTGTCCAAAAAAACCCACAACCTCCTCTAACAATGCCAGAAATATTTTCAATTGCTGTTAATCAAGTCACCAGAAAATGCAGTATGTTTTTCTTGTCTAAATACTGGTTCTAGTATTATTTTACTTTTACCATCACTTATTTGTTGGATTTAAAACTGTTGATTTACACTGGAAAGGGTGTAGCATTTTTATAAACATAAATTATTTCTGGCGAACTAAGGACTGACAGTAGTAGACACATTATCTGCTGCCCAGGACAGTGACAGGCAAGAAGATTCATATTATATTTCCTTTGTGTTCCCAGCTAGGAAGTTTTAAAAAAATTTATATCCTAATAAATGGAATAAATTTTTCTTTTCTCAAGCATTCTTTGTTTTCTAAAGGATTTGAACTTTTTGTGTCCAAATTAAAAAAAAAATATATTCCTTGAAAATTTCAGGCAGAGTACGAGTAACAAAAACCATTCTTTAAGTCTGGATTCCAGTGAATTTGTGTCTTACACAGACTTGACTTTTTTATGAAATTCAGGTTACAACTGCTGCTTTTCCAAATATATGGAATGTGTAATGGATTTTTTGGCATCTAGTATCATTTGAGTTTACGTTAATCTCTTTTCCTCATTTGAGATGATACCAAATTCAATACGCTGAGCTATGAAGTCACTTACTAAGCCTAACCAAAAAGCCACTTGTTTTCCCAGAACTTAAAAGAACAGTGGTTCCTTCCTTTGACTGAAAACACCTATTCAGTGGTTCAAATATGATGGGATGATTTATGGGAAAGACTTGGCAGACTGCTGATCACTCTGATACTGAGATGAGCAGGGCGTAACTATTTAACCCTTGTCTTCAAGCAAACTGGGAAAAAGAATGGAAACCAACATTCAGTTTAAAATGCAGTTGGTGGTACTGCTTCTATGATGGCTAGATTCTCACAGTCTTTTATGGTGAGTATAAGAGGGGCAGGTCCATTAACTGAATTAATTTACCTGTGTCTAAATCTACAGTAAATGAAAACAAAATCTAGACCATAAGGTAGACTGTGGTACTTACCTCTTCCTGGGAAAATGATATATTGAGTACAAGTGTGGAAAAAGAATCCCTCTGGGAATTTTTATGGATTCTGTATCAATTCAAAGTTTCCTAACTCGGCAAAGTTGTCCATGATGATACATTGAAAATACAACATGCAAATATTAATTTAATATTAATTTCAGTCATGTAAAGGTGAAGGTACCCTACAAAAAGATGCAGTCTTTTGAACATCACTAAACTGCTGTGAAAGATTTGAATGCAAAAATAGCCAAAATATTTTAATCATTCCTTAGAGGGAAAAAACCTTATAATATTGAGGCTGTCTGTGGATTACTGCCATTAAAGGCAATAAACAAAGTTTAGCCCTACAGCACAATTGGCTTATAGGTACTGGAAAAGTAGTATCTTGTTATAACTGCGCAGGAAAGCTTTGGCAGAACAATTTGCCAATGTATCTAAATGATCTGTAAAAAAGATATTTTTTGCTGCTCTTGCGGAAGTTTCAGGGAATATATTCTGGAGGAACACTGCAAACGGCTTTGTCACTTTTGGAGAAAAATATTTTGGTTTTTGGTTTTCGTTTTGTTTTGTTGTTTGGGTTTCTTTTAAAGCATTTTCTCTTGTAAGCAATGGTATGGTGCACACGAAGAGTTTCCCTGGCTGCTCACTTGTGAGGCTGTTGCTTTCAGGTCTCACTGTATTGGATGTATTTTTAAAACTTGTCTTTGACTGTGTATTTGTTTGACTTTTTGTCTTGAATTCTTGAGCACACTAGCTGGATGATTTAGTCCACTTGTTTCGCATCCCAGATGCAGGGGCTTTGACACTCAGATAACTCGGTGACAGAAACAAAGCCTGTGACCCATTCTCACCTTGGACATGCCTTTTCTGTAGGAGCTAGTCTTGAATAACCATTCAGCTCTTCATGGAGATACAAAGTCGAAGGCAAACAAATACACAGGCTTACTCATTTTACATGAAGCTATTTGAAGAAATAATAATATTTAGAACAGGATAATGTAAAGCTTGTCATTCTTCCTGGCTGTCTACCCTTGTAAAAGCTACACTCTCCTCACTTGAATAACATTTCTACTGCAAATCATGGTTTTTTTCCCCCTACAGTTACTTTCCTTCTACACCTCCTATGAAAAAGCAGACTTTCTCCTCTCTTGGCTCAGCTTACACTGTTCTTTTGAATTCCTTGTAACAGTGTGAGTACTTGTGTCTTTTGAAAGAAGCATGTAGCATCTTAGTTGTTGTATTACTGCCCCAATTTCTATACCCCAGGCTACTTTGGGAAGTTGGCTAGATCTCATTTCTGTTAAGGTATTATTTTCCTAGACTGAGTAAGTATGTATTTTTTTTAAAGTACAGTTCATCACTTCTGACTGATGGTTGACATAGGCATCAAAAGCTAAAAGGTGAGGTATGAAAGCTCTGTATATAGAAGCTAGTTACAAAAAATCATCATCTTCATCGTATAACTAATCCAGTCCTTCATCTGGCTTTTGACATGGATTTGATTAATGTCCCCCAGAAGTACCTGTTTCTTGTTGTTGACTGTAGTGGGAGGCTGACTGGTAACATTGTATTTGATGCTTAATTTAGATGCCTAAATTTCAGTAAGATGACTCCTACCTACTGTGTTCAGACTTCAACAGAGTAAAATTTTTCTGTAATGTTTTATTTTGCAGATATATTCCTTAATGTGCAGATTTTTTATGTTTCCCAGCTGAAAGGTCTTAAAAATCCTCTAAATCTTCGTGGAGTTTTCATGCTCTGCCTATCTTTATTTCTTGTATACAGCAGATTACAGTCAGATTGTGGTACTACTGACATTCACAACTAGATGTGCAAAAATAAAATCAGAATGTCAGTCACATTACTGGGATTACGCATGCATTACCACCTGCAATCAGCAGCTCATATCCTGATGAGACTGAGAGGTGTTTTGCATTGACTGAAGTGCACTCAACTCAGACTTGAATACAACTGAGTACTTTGCAAAAGATAAAAATATCTTTAGCTGCATTTGTAGGTGGGAAATGCAAGGTCGGTAGTCTTTTCTGACTTCTTTTCAGCTTTCCTTTTGTCTCCCTGTCTTTCTGTCCTTTTCAGTGTCTGTCGTCCTTTCCACCTGTCTCTGTGCCTTCAACACTTTTTGGGCAACTAAGAGCCTTGCAGAGATTATTGATTTTGTCCGGGAGTACCTGAAATTGACAGATTATATACTCAAAGTCATCCCTGATGTAAGACTGTGTAATGGAGCCGGAGGCAACTAAATATGACACCTAGATATTTTTGTGTGCTAGGAACACACCCATATGGTTTTTGTATCTCTTTGCTGATAATGCTTTAATGAAAAGGAGACGAAGATGCCTGGGTGTTGAGAACTAAAGGGAGGGTGCATGAAGATTATGACCATGGGTTTCTAGGATTCCCTAATGCTCGAAAACATGGAGACTTTATTCTCTACATTTCTCTGCTTTATTTCAGATTACCACAAATATGACAAAATTTACAATTAACAGGTAAACAG
>VZRQ01001505.1:67778-94457 GCA_013397975.1 Machaerirhynchus nigripectus
TTGCTCCTCATAAGACTAGTGGTCCCTTCACCAGCTCCATTGCCCATCTCTGGACACACTCCAGCACCTCAATGTCTTTCTTGTGGTGAGTGAGGCACCCAAAACCGATTTGACATGTGGCCTCACTGGTGCCAAAGATAGGGGGATGATCCCTTTCATAGTCCTGTTGGCCACACCATTATTGATACAAAAATGATGTTATTTTGAAACAGTAGTATTAACCATGGGCATAATTGTGAAAAGTGAGAGAGTTACATTTCGCTTTTGTTCTCCTTGTCATAATATCAAGAAGTTACAGAAGTCCTTAGGTTAGAGAGAAGAAAGACCTCATACTTCAATATCCCTCCACCTCCTTTCCCAGCCTTGACAGACTCTTCTTCTTTTTTCTAGAATTATTCACCCACCAGTCATGCTCTATGTTAGCAACTCTGACATGGCAGTAGCAGGAAGACATCATGCTCCGTATCTCACAATCACGTTGGTATTTTTGCTCTGGTTCTGGACTTACACATCTTGAAGTGCCTGTAAATGTCACCATGCAAGCATTCCCAGGGAGCAGCTCATACCCAGAGTTAGTTGCTGCCCAGCAGTCAGTAAGGTAATGCTTAAAAGCACAATTCACAGATCACTGATACTATGCTGACAGACCATTCCACAATTTAAATTTTATGTGTCTCAGACATGAGCATGTGACCATGTTTCTTGCTGTCCTTTCATTTCAGAATACGTAATTTTTGGCAGAATTAATAAAAACCCAAATCAGCCAAGGAGAAATTAAAGGTCAGATGTAGATTTAGGGTATGTTTTAGAGCAACTACTCCGGTGGTGAAGCAGATTTGTAATAAAACTCATCTAATGATGTTTAAGGTTGATTACATCTGAGTGTTTTGGTAGGTAGAAGACAATCAAATCTGTTGCTGTGAAGTCAAAGAACTTTTAAGAGTTATAGGATTAGTTGTGGTGTGCAGAATAATTAACAGAGGAACTAAGGCTGGGGAATATTTGGTTGGTTCTGTTGGCTCAAAGAAGATCTAAAAGATCATTGTAGCATTGAAGAGCAGTATCATCTTGTACTTTTAGCATACTCAAATTAGTTTATTGACTAGCTAAGTAGCTAGTTTTTGAAATAAGATTCCATGCAAACTGTGACATACAGAACATGCTGCTCTTGGATTCGTGGTGAGGACACCATGATTTAGCGAATCAGCGACTGCATAATTATGGAGCAGTCCAAAAAGACTGAACCAAACTGAGAAAAAAACTCTGAGCTACTGGTGAAAAAAAGCCCAAATAAGAGCTACTTGTGCTCTTTAGAAATGCGTAAGATGTCTGGAAAAGCCTTAAGGAGCACTTGGCGGTGCTGACCTCTTGAGATGATCACAGCCATTTAAACACATCAGCAAGCTGCCCAGAAAAGGTGGCTGGGCAGAGAACAGTTAGAGAACTGCAAGAGACAGGCTATGAGAATTGTGAATGCATTAGACATTCATGCATATGTGCTGCAGATTCTGATAAATGTGAAATGAAGGGTTAGTGCTGTGCTGCAATACCAGCAGGAGTGCTTGTACCTATAGGTGAAAAGGCAACACTGAGTCAGTAAGTACACAATTGTGTTGTAAGAGTTTTGTGCATGAATGGAAGTTGTTGAAGGAAGAGAATTCTTGGCCTATGTCAGTCAGAAAGGCAGATGCTCAAAAAGAAAACCCAGGAGCAGAGCTAGTAGTGCTCATTGTCCAAATAACACCCACTCACATCAGAATGTCTACATCCAACCCTCCTTTTGTGATGCTTTTCACTGCATCACACTCATGTTTTTCAGACCTTTGCTTTCTGCAGTCTGAAAACTGATGAATCACAAAATAACCAAAAAAGTCCTTTCCCACAGAGAGTGAAACAGAGCCTCCCCAGAGATCCTTGTGTTGAAAGCAATTGTTCAGCTTTGTATTTTCCCTAAAGTCCTTGCTCCTTTTGCAGAGCTAGAAGAGAATATATTGGTTTTGGAAGGGCTAAAGAAAATAATGAATTATATGGGGTTTTTGTTTGCAGTGTTACATTTTAAAATATCCTACATGCATTATACGCTATTTTAGTATAAAGGCAAAATAATGATTAAGTCAGACTTCATTGTTATAATGTCCGTACTTCCTTTTTGAGATTACAGATTCCTTTCCTAATCAGCCATCCATATATTGATTGACATGTACTGTGCTAAAGCTAGACAATTTCATTGCTACAGTGTTGATTTTTTTCTTTAAAGCTGTTGAAATTTCTGTGTTCCTTATGAATTTAATGTCAGTAAATATTAAACAGAGTGTACTAATTTCTTACTTTCAGTATGGTGTTCTAAAGGCTATGGATCATTAAAAATACTGCATTATTTATGTGGCTGTGTAATAAAATCACAATTACTATGCACTTGTGGTAGTGGGCTAAATTGAAATGTTAAACATAATAATCCATTCACTCACTAGAAAAGGTCAATGACTAGTGTTACACTTAACATTGAGCATCTTACTGATATGCATGATTAAACAATTGTTAATTTTCCTCCTGCCTGTGGTCTGGAAGATGAATCTTTTTATTAACTTTCTAAAAATAAGTTTCCATTACAGAAATCTTGGTACTTTATTAGAAATGTGCCTGCTTGTGCATCTAATATTTTATCTTCTCAGATTTAATCTCAAGACATTGCATTAATTGGTATGTAACATAAGATATGAAGGGTTCTCAATCTGAAAAATCATGGATCACATTAGAAATATTCAGGGAATGGGATAAGAGAAATTCAGATGGATGAATCAGTGTTACTGGCATATCAGATCTGTGGTTTTGGTGTGTTTTGTATGTGAGAGAACGGCTACTAGCATGTATAGGACTACATTTCCTCACATGCCATTTGGTACTCCCATTTGAAAATATTTTTGAGCTAAAAAGGCTTATTTCTAGCTTGGTGTTATCTTGCTGTGGTAACCAAAGGTCCCAGTCCAAACCAGGCCCTAAGATGTGAAGCTGTAGGAATAAAATTCTCCCATGTCTGAAGTGTTGCTGTCCAAAGGAACTGAAAAAGACATAACTGAAATGTGGGATGGAGATGGAAAAAACAAAAAAGCACAGAGCAGCAGGGTCAATTTCTAAGAAAGGTAAGGTGTTGCATTGGTTTAGAACTTGGATTTCATTGACTTTCAGAACAGATTTATGGAACTGAAAAGATTTATGCCAAGTTCATTGTCTTCCAAGAGTGTCATGTAAGTCTTAAGGCTTCTGTCATCATTCGATTCCTTCACAGGATTTTTTGTTTGGTGTTATTTTTTGGAGGTTTTTTTCCTACAGTAAATAGAAGGCTCTTAGAATCTAATAAGAGATTAAATTTCAGTACAAGTGCCTCCTGCTGTAAAGTTTTACCTACGTTTTTAAGAACCTACAGCTTGTTTTGGATTTACTAACAAAATCAAGAAGAGAGCAAATGAGAAGAAAATAGCTGTTCAGATTATTTGTGTGTAGTGGGTTGACCCTGGCTGGATGCCAGACACTCACCAAAGCCACTTATTACTCCTCTTTGCAACCAGAGAGGGAAGAGAAAATACGAAGCGTTCATGAGATGGGAGAAGGACCGGGAGAGATCGCTCTTCAAATACTGTCATGGACAAAACAGACTCAGGTTATGGAAATTATTGAATTTACTGCTAACAAAATCAGAGCAGGATAATTAGAAGTAAAATAAATCTTAAAAACACCTTTCCCCCTCTCCTCCCTCTTTCCCAAGCTTTACTGATGGCTAAAGATTTTTTTTTTATATATTTTTCATATATAAGTAGCTTTGTAGATTTTTAATACCTAATTTTATAGCCTCTGGCACCTTATTACTCTTTTTCACACTTTAGAACAGTAGCTATGTCACGTTCTTGAAATCCTGTTTAGTTTTATTTTCAAGAAAAGAAATCCTAACAAGGACACTTTGTTTTGCATTAGAACTTAAGAGACATAACAAGAAATAGGAAAAAGAAGCCCCTGGAGCAACTCCAAGGGGCTGACCCAAGGGTGGGTTGCTGGTGCAGCTGGTCTCTTACAGGATGTACCTGCTAGATATACTAATAAATTAACCTTATAAAAATTATAGAAATCCTGTACCACACATGTGCATACCTTTGTTTTGGGCACCTCAAAGCTTTCATTAAAGATCTGCTTTTTATACTACTACTTTAATATAGTTTGGAGAAGTTTTTCTTCTGATTCAAGGCAACATGACCCGCTCTCTCACAATGGAGCAGAGAGACAGGGAATGGGGGTTACAATCAGTTCAGCACAGGTTCTTCCTGCTGCTGCTCAGGGAGAGGAGTCCTTCTCCTGCTCCAGCACAGGGTCCCTCCCACAGGAGATAGTTTTCCACAAACTTCTCTAGCATGAGTCCATCCCACAGGCAATAGTCTTCCATAAACTGCTCCAATCCAGATCATTCTTCCATGGAGTGTAGATCTTTAGATGCAGCCTACTCCAGTGTGGGTCCCCCACAGGATTACAAGTCCTTCCAGAAAACCTGCTCCAGTGTGGGCTCCTCCCTCCACAGGTGTGCAGGACCCAGCCAAGAGCCTGTTTCAGCACAGGTCTCCCTCAGCTTTCTCTCAGGCATCCACCTCCTCCAGCTTGGGGCTCCTTCATGGGCTGTGGGTAGATCTCTGCATCCTTGTGGACCTCCATGGGCTGCAGGGGCACAGCTGCCTCCCCATGGGCTGCACCACAGGCTGCAGGGGAATCTCACCTGCAGTGCCTCCAGCACCTCCTCCCCCTCTTTCTGCACTGACCTTGGTGTCTGCAGGGTTGTTCCTCTCACACATTCTCACCCCATTCTTCTCTGCCCGCAGTTACCCCTGCACAATCACTTCCCCCCAGCCCCTTATTATATCTGTTTTCACAGGAACGTTATCACCATATCTGACTGGCCCAGCCTTGGCCAGCTGTAAGTCCATCTTGGAACCACCAGGGATTGGCTCTGCAGGGCATGGAGGAAGCTTCCAGGAGATTCTCACAGAAGCCATTCACGTAGCACCTAAAACCTGGCCCTGCAAACCCAATGCACTGTGATATATAAAACACCTATCAAAAACACTTGGAATGTGCTAGAATTAGTAAAAATTAGTAAACAAATACTGAATAAAGATCAGACTAGATTTTTTTAAATAACTCTAAATGAAAGCTGATATCTAGAAACATCAAAGGCTCTTTTTCATTGAGTTAATGCTTTATACATCTTGCATACATGTGCTTTGTGCTTAGAAAGATAGTTTCAGCCACACTCATCTATTTATTCTGATGAAGAAAACTCAAACTTTTCTTTCTTGAGTTTGCATGCTTGTTATATAATTGCAATTGCATTGCTATCACATGCCTGCAAATATTTTTCCGCCGCCATTTTCTAAGTCTTTTATGCACAAACCCAAAAGTTGTACTCTTCTTCATCTTTAGGTATAAATATAGCTTGTTTCAATTATAAACTTTTTTTTTTTTTTTTGCCAGCACAAAACCCATGTTCTAAAAACTCTTCTGGCAATTCTTATGGATGTAAGATGCAGATAAAATCTCCAATCCTCATATAAATAGCAGTGTGGGACATGTAATGCAGGCCAGGAAAAGATCAGCCATGCTTTCAGTTGGTTTTTCTGCATTTTACCAGCGTAAATTTTTGTATGAATGCCTTATTTGTCTCTCTTCCCTCCATAAATGAAAATATGACTCTTGAAAGGTGACTTGCAACTACACTGTGTCCTGAAGTTCTCCCATTTAAATGGCAGTAGTGCTGGATGAATCCCCAAGGGTTTGTGACTTCCTCTCTGCAAGCCTACCG
The DNA here is from genome assembly GCA_013397975.1 of Machaerirhynchus nigripectus. Classification (NCBI taxonomy): domain Eukaryota; kingdom Metazoa; phylum Chordata; class Aves; order Passeriformes; family Dicruridae; genus Machaerirhynchus; species Machaerirhynchus nigripectus. The sequence goes on from VZRQ01001505.1 coordinate 73,618, forward strand.
AATCTCACCTCAGCTATGGAAGGCCCCTGATGTAAAGTGGCTCTGTGTCTCAGCAACAGCACAAAAGAAGTGATCTGAAGGAGACCAGGAGTAAGGGGAGGGTACATGCTTAGATAGCCCACTAACAAAGCCTGTGCCTATTGCATCACAGCCCGTAAGTGTTTGACATTCAGTGCTGGAGAAAAGGATGACTCAGAGGAAAAGTGACCTTCAACAATATCTATACTTTTAAAATTTCCTTGGCTATCAGGAATGGTAAAAATATGGATCTAAAAACACATACATACACTTAGCACTTAAACCCCATTCAACTTAAAAAAGTTCTAGTTCTGTGATGTTGTATACCTGTTTCTGTTTTGTTCAAAGGATGTAAAATGGAAACTCTACTTGTTTTTTCCAAGTGTGATTGTATAATTTACTGATCCCCAAATATTTCTGTATCTCTGAAAAGACATTCTCTTTGTCCTTGCATCCAGAGGGGATGTAAGTTCCTCTTCTGACCCATTAAAGTGCCTACAACTGGCTCCCATGTTGGTATTACCTATTGGCATCAGCCTGTAAATCAAGTCAGTCTAAAAAATTCACTGAAGGGGTGGCATATTGGACAGACCCTGCTGTTCCCTTCAGAGTGAGGGAAAGGGAGGGGTCTGGGAACACAGAGAGTCTGAAGAAAGCCAGATGAACCCCAAGGAGAAGCAGAAGACAGAGGTGCTCTGGAGGAGAACTCTGCATTTGAAATCAGTAGAAAGTTTATGTTTCCTCTCTGGGAGATTCAACCTTCATTGCTGAATTTACAATTTCTTCATTGTTTTAAACTCCCTTTGTCTCTGACTTGGTTTCTAATTTAAGTCCAGTATTTTAAGGATTGCAGGGCACGATCTTTTTTTTTTTTTTCTTTCCCTAAAGCTAAAATGGTTTATGCAATTGAATGTGCTGTGCAACTAAGTGTTTAGCAATTCCTGACATAGCAGGTACCTGGAAAAGCATCTGTCAGTTTATCTGTCAGGCTTTCTTAGAGTGCCTTGTGATAGCTGGCTGTGCTACTAATAGCATTCAATGGGGAGATGGAGAAAGAGATCGTCACAGATTACTGTATATCTTTTGATTTGTCACCCTTTGTAAACCATACACACTAATGTTCAACATTTTATTTTTATGGACAGGATTTTCTAGGATCCTGCCTCTCCTTTCTAGCTTGTTACCCTCTGATCTGAAGAGAGCCTGGCACCTCTTTCATTGTTGGTCTCTGAAATTAACAAGTGTAAAATAAGGTATAAATATTTTCTGCAATGCTGCTATTAAATGTGGATATTAAATGTAGACACCAGAGTTCTTGTCATGCTAACACAGCTGCTCATCATTGACTTCCCAAAGTTCCTGTATTCTAGGTACACAGCCCAGAGCTTCACTCCAAAGTTTATGCATCACTCCTTGCAGCCAGCATCAAGAAGTGAAAGTCATTAAAGAGGCAACTGCTGCCTCTTGTAAAGTCATGGTATCTTTTCTTTTTCTTTATCCATAAGGCTGAATTCTTGTACTTTTTCCAAGCTCTTTTTACCTGTCTGTGTCCTCACCCTGGTCCAGAAGAGGCCCCATGTTGCAGCAGCCATCAGAGCAGTGAGGGCTGGGCGCTGCACACAGCAAGGCAGCACGGAGGGGCTGGCAGAGGCAGTGGCGTCACTGATGAGAACCCAGTCATGTGTCTGGTCCTCCTCAACACCCAGTCCCGTGCAAACGGTTGTGGCAGTGTGGAATAATATGAAGTGGGACTTTTTTTAGAATGGTCTCTGCTGCCCCTTATTCTGTCTGGTCTTTAGTCTATGGACTGTGCAAATTCAACAGATTGTGCTGTAGCAGAAGATAAGACTACTACAGAAAGTTCCCTGAAGATAAAGGGCCTCTCTCTTCATTCAGAGAAGATGAAGAGGTCCTAACCATACTCAGAGGACAAGAGGTTTTTTTCTTCATGTTGTGGAGAATGCTTGGCTCATGCTAGAGCTTTGCACCTACCTTCAACTCATGCTTCTGTAGTAAACCTGGTATCAGATGTGAAAGAAGACAACCAATTTACGACTGGCTTCTAGTCTGAGTACTCAATAGTATTTTTGCTGTAAAACAGGAGCCACCCTGGGTCAGCTGGAAACTGTCCAATCATTTTAAAACTATGTGCCTAGTTCCTATTGCTTTTTAAAGCTATTACAAGAGAAGCAGGATATAAATCTGTGCTTATTAAAGGCAGTATCTGTGTGTATTCAATTTCCACAGGCCTGAGGCAATGTGTTACTACAAACATGACAAGTAATTTCAGTGAAGCCCTTAAAGAAGATCTTAGTTGTAAGAATCCCTTAAAGATGGCCTTATTTGGCCAAAAAAGACCCCATTTGGCCCAAAACTTAATTCAATGTATACTTGCATGTATAATTGAAGAAGTAGGTACCTCTGTAACTTAAGCAACTTAGATCTCTGTGACTCAGATGGATCCAGACTCTTAGAAAGGAAAGTATTGATATTTTGGCTTTATTTCCTGTAATTGCCAAAGATAAATTTTTGCTTCAGTGTTTGTAATAAGCTTTATAGGTATTTGAGCACAGCTGTCCTGTGCTTGTGTTCAATAAGCCTATATTACTGGCAGCAGCAGACAGACCAAATAGGTCTCTAAAAATCTGAACAAAGCAGAGACATCTGTTAATGTAAAGATAGCTAACATGAACTGATACATGCTTAAATTAATATTTTTTAAAGCCAGTTGGCAGTTTCAGCTATACAAATTCTATCAGTAATGCAGATCTTTTCTTTAAAATGGCTATGAAGTTATTGGTGCATCTGTACAACTCTATTTGTATTCTTGAAGTAGTGTGGGCATATGTGGTATTGGCAAGGTTGGGTGGCACAAAATCAGTAGTACAAACCCCAGAAATATGGAAGAAGTCACTGTATTCTATTCAAATACAGTGTAGGATTAAAATAGGGCTCTAAAGCTAAGGAAGCTGTTAAGCTAAGCGATATAGTAGATGTTTCTAAGTAATACTATTGGCTCTAAAGCTATCTTTAAAATTTTTGACTTTTACCCTGTCAGTAGAGTCATTGCAGACCTGTGGCCATGCCTGAAGATGAACCTGCTAAGGACATGCCTCTCTGCACCTTGATAGTCAGATCCTTGACTAGCTGGTGTCAAGCCTTGCTTCTGGAAACATTCTTGCTGCTGAAACTACAGGAGGATAGCAATGACAGGTTCTCTTTCCTGTGCCATAATTTCTAACAGAGAAAAAAGCCTCTGTCCAGCTTAGATGCTCTTGTTTGATCCTCTGGGGTGACTGTTTCATACTTGGGTCTCCGTGTTCCTTAGAAGTAAATTACAACTACACTCACTGCTTTCAGGAATTCAATCAAGAAGCAAAGTGGCATTTTCTTAAAAAGTAACTACACAGGATACTCAAGCCTTGTTTTTTCAGTGAAAAGTTAGAATTTTCCTCCGAAGGGTCCAGTCTGAAATTTGACTGAAGTACAGTAATTCTCAGCCAGGCAAGCTCTATGAAATATAAAGTAGATTCAAGTTGTGCAAAGTTTTTTTAAAGTATCTGTTTTATTATTAATATACTTTTTAATACCATCTCTCTGATTGTTTTACAGACTGACTACAACTTAAGTTAATGCAAAGACATTAAAAGGTTGCCTTTTAAATTTTTAAAGGGAATAAAAATGTACACAGAATATGGACTGCATTGAACTACCTGGATCTGATCTACAAACAAACAAATACCATTTCACACTTTGTTTTAAATATTTTCTTGAAAGTCACAGATGCTTCTGATTTGTATTTTTGTAGCCAGTGTTTTCTAGGTACTCTAAATACCAGCTAAATGATCTTTTAGAGGTTTCAAAAAAGCTGAGACCAAATTTTCACCTAGGTGGAAGATACTGGGAAAAAGAAGTGTGGAAATTAATTAATTTAAATTGTAGCTAATCCCTCCAACAACTACAACAACAAAAACATCAAATATAATCAACCAACCAGATGAAACCAAAGGCACCCCAAAACCACAAAAAAACCCCAACCCCCCTTCCCAAAACATATCAAAAGATATTGGAGAGAAATGGAACCAGAGAAGAGAAAAATTAAGTAGCTTGAAATACTGTCTTTCTTCCCTTGTGTCTTGCAGAAAGCTGAAATGGACTTGTCAAGAAATTCTGATTGGATTATCAGCAGTTGACATGTGGCATTTTTGACTGGACTCATCACCTGGCTGCGATTCAAATGGAGAGGTGAAAAGCCTGATAGGGTGAGTTAGACTTTTAGCTGGCTTATACTGTGTTAGAGTTGTGAAGTGTAGCAAAAAACCAAACAAATGTGCTCCTCTGCTTAAAATAAAACTTTTTATTCATTGTTTTCTTCTTTTCTTCTTCCCCCTGTTTCAGTTTTAGCTGTTAAATCCTGTAAGTTCAGGAATTTTGCATGGTAGAACAGTAATTTTGCTCACTCACGTGAACCACAGAGTAAAAGCCTGTTTTGAAAATGTGAAACTCTTAAAACATTGCATTTGCCATGTGTACATTATAGTTTATGAAACCTCTTTTTGCTGATTTTCTTTCCAATAAGCAGTAATGATTTAAGAACATTTTCTGCGTGCTTTTCGAAAAAACCACGTGCAACTTCTCTTTTATTTCTCTGAACAATGTAGCTATTTAGTGTCCGTAAGGGGGTCCGGTCTGCACAGGTATGCCGCGACCTTCCTGGAGAGAGAGCATCCTGCCAAGAACAGCTGTTCCAGGGGCACAGGCAAGCCTCCCTGAGCGACGGGTGATTTCAGCGAGTGTAGGGATTTCTCGGCTACAAGTGATTTCACCAGTGATTTCAGCTCCAGTGTTCCAGCTCTTGCATCAATCACCCAAGGCAGACTCGGGGACAGAGAAACAGGAGCTGTGTATGACAGTTCCACAAAGTTAGCCTTTATTGTGCAGCCACCGTGCAAAAGGTAGGTCAGTGACACAACCACCCTGGAATCCGGTGGCAGAGGGGGTTTCTTTTATGGGAAAGGTAGGGGGTGGGGTAGGAACCAATAGCCAACGGGATGTCAGGTATTACCATATGGAAACAAGGCATGATGGGTTGTCACCCTAACCGAAGGAGAAGTTGTCTGTCTCTGGGGGGGGGGTTCTTTTGGCCCTCAAGCCCCTTTCCTCCAAGGGAGTGCAAAGGGCTCATATGCCAAGGGCTCAGAGCCCTCAGCAATTTAGAACTTTAAGGACTTTGGATGATGTTGGTAACTTCCAATATGACCCTCTTTCCTTTTCAGATCTTTCTCCTCATCCTGAACTAGTCCACACAACCACGAGTGAACTCAGGAAATACAGAGAAGACTAACATCACAAGCTTGAAGGTCTGCAAGAGCTCTCAGCTACCATCAGGATTTGAGGAAAAGCGCTGTCACTCCAGATCTCATAACTCAGTCTGGAGGATCCCAGCTGCCCAGATTGGTGACCTGTTGAGAGAAGCTATGTCTCGAATTTCCTTTTCAAACACCAGAAGCAAACATGGGGAGGACACTGCTGGTGCCCTCCAGTGTGTTGGCAGAAGAGCGGGGAAGTGTGCCTGCAGTTTCTGACTAAGAGATGGCCCAAGGGAACTACTGTTGCCCTAAATGGATACACCACAGAGCTTGTGTGTGAGTTATAGATGTTTCTAATCAGTCTAATCTAATCTGTAATGCAGAAGTACCAGTTATCCTTTACTATCCGACTGAAAAAAAGCTGCATGTCTATACACCTATGATTTGCTCTTAGGCCCCTAGGTCTGCTCCTATGATTACAGATATGAGGGTATGCCACACCTTACATGTTAACAGAATTATTGACTAGGAGAAACAGTGAGCAAAACCTAAATATTCTGTGCTTTGGCAATCAAATCTTTCTCTGCATGTTAGATAAAACATAAGATATATCCAGGAAACTGAATCAACTTATTTAATGAGCTGCTTTGTTAATTTTTTACCCTAACAACAACTAAAAAAATAGATTTATTCTCTTTAGAAATTAGAATCTCTATCCAGCTCAGAGTATAGGATGACTTTGAAAAACACAAACCAACAAAGTATGGCAGAGAAATGATACTTCTAACTACTGCAGTGAAAACATGGTTATAAACAGAAGTGAGGTTCATTTTCTTTTCTTTCTTCTTTTCAGTTTGGCTGTAATGAGCCATGTTCAGAGATCATAGGTTGTTTTACACCGCTGATGAGTCAAGCCAACAAAGAAGAGCTTCTGAGCTGGGACCTGCAGTAGCTTCCAAGTGTGAGTCATAGTCACTGGGGTGTCTATTCTCTGCATTTTCTGGGAATCACAGAGTCAAGAAGGCTTGTCACAGACATCAGCTTTACCAGGAAGTCCTGATCTAAAACAAGAAATGACAAAGCTCAAGGGTTCATCAACCAACAGGAGTGCAGACAGCTGCAAAAGTAACTGAGTTTGGACTGTGAATACTTGGCTGAGAAGAGACAGTAAGTATTATCCACCCATTTGTTATCACTGTTAAACAAAATGCCTAGAAATACAGAATAATGGAGTAAGTGGTGATATGTCCGCTGTGCTCAGCCTCATCCTGGGAAATAAATGAATGAACATATCATGTTACAGAAGAGTGGAAATACAAGAGGAGCATAAGAACTTCCTATTTCTGCTGAGGAGTTAGTGGCAGCTACTACCTCTTAGCACTGTCTAGTGAAATCTGATGCAGTTACACCTTGCTACTAGGTACCCNATGAGAGCTTGTGTCTGTGCCAAGCAATTTGTGGTATAATTTGTAGGAGTTGTATGCTGTCCAGAATGTGCTACACTAATGCCTCAGCTCAAGAATGCCAGTAGTACAGTGACTTTCTTTTAATTAACTGTGATGTCAGCTTCGTGTAGGAGGCCAGCTCACAGCTTGTTGAGTTGAATCTCTAGGTTTCTGATCCAGGAAAGAGAAATACAGCATGCACAGGCAAGCCATATTTGATATAGTTATAAAAATTTCCATAAGTTTGGTCTCCTAAGATAGAAACCTGATCAACACTTACAGGAACTTCTATTTTTTTACTGTTGCAAGGTCTGGTCTGCACAGAATAATAAGAATGTTGTGTACGCAAAGCATAGGAATTTGCCATTAGAAAATCAATTTGCTGAATGAAATTTAAATTTTCCCAAATTATTTCTAAGTACTGAAGGTGAATGAAGTACAGGGATGGAGAAAAAATTTAGCAATCCATTTGGAGATGGTGTACATTTCTGATAGTTTAGATGAATCCTAAAGAATAAGTTAGGAAAATTTAGAAATAAAGTCCTTCATTCCCCAGAAATTTGCAGGAGAATATCACTGCCTTCACACTGGTCCTGTCTCACTAAAGTTTAATTCTGACCCTTCAAAAGGTGTTGAAAAGTTTCTCATTAGTTAAAAAGCCATCACAATTCCCTCAATTCACACAATCAGGAATGTTGTTTCTGTGGCTTCATATGCTGCAAACCACACCTCTCTCTATAGGCTTCTGAGAGGAGTAGCAGGAATGCTTTCATTTGGAGATAGAGGCTCCATGCTTGGGACAAAATGATGATTCAGTAAATATTTTATTTGCATAAAGGGGTAAAACTAAAGCAAAACCAACCACCCAAACAAAAGACATCCAACAAAACAGCTTATTCATCTGAACACAGTGACCCAGTTAATTCTTGTTTTGGTACCTGGTTCTGAACTTAGCTGTACTTTCTTGGGAATTTACTAGGCATTTCATTTGTGTGCCTTGATGATCACTCTGAATTTGGGAACAGGGACCTTTGAGCCTCTGGATTCAGCTAGGGCATGCTTATTATTCTGGCAACTCTTTCTGACAGGCCATCTCATGGGCCCACTGGTTTTGCACTGGTCACCCACTACTCCGCACCATGACTAAAAGTTACACTGGTGAACCCTCAGGAGTGCCTGGAATTTATTGCCTTAAGTAATTGCCCCCCATTACAGGGGATAATCCGTATGGTATTCCTTCAGCCTCACAGAAAATATAATTAAATGGCTAAAACTTCTGCAATTTTTTTTCAATATATGTGTCTCATTGTGATCCTGGATCTCTTCTTGGGTATGAGGTAACACATACAAAGGGTCTTTCAGGTGACAAAATGAACGATTTACAAAGTCTAGGATTACTCTAAGACATTTATTTGGTTTTTATATTCATCCTTTCTAGGGGTCTTTAAATTGCATATAGCCTTCTTTCAGAAATCCAGCAATGTTCCTATTTCCAGATACAACTTTTCTTCAGAAATTACCTCCGTTTTGAAACAGAGGTAAAAAACTCTTCTGCCGAGATTGCTTGCGTTCATATGGAATCGACCTCAAATTACAGTATAGCTTCTTTTGCTTTGTATGCTAAGAAAAATATCTTGAAGATTGTGAGTATCGGTAGTTCCTGATGACAACGTCCATAAAAACATAGATAAGAGAGGTAGAATACAATTCCTGTAGTTTGCTATGACATTTATAAGATTGTGTAGTTTAAATATAATGCTATGGAACATTGTTTCGTGTTCTGTTTTAACCAAGTAAGATGTTTTTAGTAAGCAAAACTGGCAAGTGGAAATCTTTGCCTTGAGATGAGCTAGATTAGCACCTTTGTTCACCCAGTTACATCTTACTGCTTCTGCTTGTTTTCAGAAGAGTTACCATGACACAAATGTAGGGTAACTCGTTGATGAGGCCTTTTGTCTTACTGCATTTTTTGTGATAGCACAGTCTTTAGCACCATTATTGCCCAACAAAGAGATACACTTTGTTGTCGAGAAAGATGGTTTTGAATGCTCAGCACAGCCTGACTTACTGCAGTGCCCCAGGCTTCTATTAAGAACACTCCAGCTTTACTCTTAGGCTTACATTTGGCATACTACTCTTATTATTTGCTTTGCTTTCCTTTAGTCAGGGTTCAAAATGCTATTGTATTCCCTTATTACTTTACATTTCTCAATGCTGTCGCACTCCGCAGTCAAAAAGCATGAAAAACCTCAAAAGAATTGACCTCCTCAGACTGAGATTGAGCTTAAAAGTCAAATGGTCAATTAAGTGCCTGTAACAACCCATTGAGCAATTTTTCAGTTAGGTACATCCACTTTCACGGTGTCTGAAATCATCTGGGCCAATGTACACCACATAAATAAAAAGCTAAGGGATGCTCTGTGAGATAAGATCCCCTTCTATAAAGGGAAGACACACAAGAAGTGGCACAGAAAAGGGAGTGAACTTCCCTGAGAGATGAATTGCTTCTTCATTTTTTCCCCTCGCTACTCCAGAAAGACAGTATTATTTTTAAATTCAGGAAAAATTCTGAAAAATTCTCATTTAACATAATGGCAAACAACTTTTGACTCAGCCCTGTATTTACAGAAGAATGGAAATGACTTGCAAAGTGTTAGGTCACAGGTTTGGTAATTAGAAGATCAGATATTATGATTTTGGTCATCAGTAGTGTAAGAGGTTAGAGTATTAGCATGCCAGTGAAAGTCTGTTTGTTACAGCAGAGTTTATAGTGCTTTATTTAGTATGATTTTAGATGTGCCAAGTGTTGGTACATCCAGCAATTTTCTCATGGGAGACCATTCTACAGCCTAACAATTATCACTCTGAGGCAACCGGTCTCTGCTCTTCTCCGCCCTTGCCAACTAAACGCAGTTGAGCCAGCTCTGTGTTTTCTCTTCAGGTGTCTTGGTAGGTCCTCAAAGATGCTCTTGATTTTGTGGAGTCTCCTTGTGTTTAGGCTCAAGTAGGAGGCGTTTTCAATATTTATTTTTCTTGCTTCACAACACAGTCTACTCCCCATTTTCCAAGTTCTCGCAAGCAGCAATTGAACAGCTTCCTTATTTTACTTGAGTTACTACCATGGATAATGCTCAGGATATGCAGACAAATGTGTTAATGCACATGGTGACTCCACAAAACCACAGGACCTTAGGAAGTGGAAGAAGTGGCATCCATTTTAAATAGGGATTTCATGTTTTTTACACTTTTGTACAAGTTTTGTACAGGTCTTCATATGACTGAATTCTCAGCAATCATTCCGGGTATTCAAGAACAGGAACTTAATTCAAAAGCAGTAACAGTCAGAACATATTTTCATGGTTGCTGCTTTGCTTGCAGAAGCATGTGATTTCTGTTTTGTCAGCTTTAAAGAGTTTGCATCCTTGTGCTTATGGTCTGCATTTCTAGGTCAACAGAAGCCAACACACTCAGTGTGTTTGTGATCTTAGATAACTTTTACAAAATACTAGTTGGACTGGTGACTTCTGGGATTGGGCTGCCACACTAATTCTCTACGTACCATAAATATATTACATAAGCTTTTTAGACTACAAAAAAGCTGGGGAAGAATAATCTTAATGGTTATATACTATTGTAAACAAAAGTGTTTTGTGTATACACTAATCTATTGATAATTGAATTATGAATTCATTTGTTATACCATCCCTTATCATTTGTGTTATCCTTGTTTATCTCTACTTCCTCTGTATCTTACCTTTAAAATTAAATACAAATTCTACAAATCCAGGTACAACTGGGGAAGAATGGCAAACTATTTCTTTTAACTTCAGGTCAAAAAACCAGAACAGCAAACACTAAGCAGTCCTACAAGTATTAAAAGCCTTGTGCAATTTGCATATCATCTTAATGGTGATACAAGCTTTGCCTATCATCTTACTGATGATATTCTTAGCTTTTCCTTCCTCGCTTTTCAGAATAGTGGCATTCGTTTCCACACATGCCTGTCTGCCAAGTGAAGTGAGCTCCTGAAGCGAACTCTGAAGATCAGCATTTTAACAATAACAACCTGAAAAGATTTTTTCAGCTATGCCAATCTGCATTTTTTCAGCAAGGCAAATCTGTTGTGTCAGCTCAGCCCTGGATTTTTGTTAGTTCTCTTACCACATAGAAAGTTACACTGAAGCTGCAGTGAACTTCCATGTACTCAGATTTAACAAACCACAGTAATTATCATCCATGTACTTCAGTCCTTTGACCCACATTCTGTGGTCAATTAATAAATTGACAATCTGTAAGGTTGTTTCACACTGGGATTGAGTAAGGATGACAAGGAGAGGGCCCTACATCAGTGGTTTCCTTTCAAAGTACACTTAAATACCATCAAATCCACAATCAATGGCAATACACACACATGTTTAACAAAGCTTTTAACCTTTTAGCCATCAGGCCATCTGCCTTTCAAGAAATATTGCTCTTGGTTCAAACAGCAAAGCAAGAGATTGTTATCTGCCTACATGTTCTTATGACTGGAATCCCTGGGTAGATGAAGGCCTGGAAATCTCTTCAACTACCCCACTGCCTCTCAAATAAAAGAAAAAAAATTATTGAGACTACTATATAAGAGTCATTCAATGAAAAAAATACAGTTGAAACACCATAAATAGTGACAGAAAGAAGACTAACTGCTTCTCAGTGATTCCTCTTGAGCCCCCGAAGATCTAACGTGGATACATATGCAACATGAAGTAGGACATGAGAACCCTTTCCTTTAAAGACATGATGGAAAAAAATATTGTGGGGTTTTTTTAACATAAGCACCCTAGCCTTCAAGTGTAGTCACACAAGTAGAATGGAAAAGCCAGGGACACCTGTCCCAGGCTTGGTGAAAGCCCTGTAGCTGCAGCAGAATCTGGACTGGACCAACTTGGGATGCCAAAAGTGAAAGAGAGAGAACATCCAACTGTGAGGAGCCTGTATTAAATGGGCAAAACCAGCACATGAGCTGGATTTGGCCATATATATGAACCCTGACTTTAGAAAATTATACTTCCCTAGAAAATACTGGGAAATCCCTGGCTGAATGACTGCACAAAGCTCCGATGAGGCACAGTGATGCACCAAGAAGAAGAATGCTGCACAGAAGGTGTTTCATCCTGACTGTAGGAGCTAAAAGAGAATGAATTGTAGGATTTTGAACACTGGTGAAGACAGTAGAGGGGAAGAAAGGTTCCTGTGGTAGGTAAATGAAACTAAAAGTGGGCTACAAGAACATGATCTTTTAGGCTAGATTTCAGAAATTTGCTTTATGAGGGCTTTGCTTCATTGATTAAAATAGGTTGAAGGATTTGAGTGGCTGGGATTCAGCAAGAAAACACCAATCAAATGCTCCAAAAGCATGAGAGCTCCCAGAGGCAGACACCAAAGGCAAAAACTGGGCTGTTACAGATGTGTATGTGTCTTTTAGGAAATACACATTGTTTTTGAACAGCTACATCTTTGGCAAAATAATTCCACGACATGTAGACATGCTGAAGAATCATCTGCTTGAATCAAGATGAAAACAAAATGTTACTGTCTATTAGTCAGTGAAATTAACCTTGAGGATGTACAAACCATATTGGAATATGATACACATTAAATTGAAGGGCATTTTGCTCACTGTTTTTCTGGAGAATGCTCTTCCATATCTTTTAACTTCATTGACAGAGATAAAAAATGGTAAGGACTTCTAATTGAGAACTATCTTTTTGTAGGACAGAAGGATCAAGTAGTCAAGGTAATTTTTTGTTCAGTGCTTCTACTCCAAATATTTATTGGAACATCCACAGATTTCTCCAATCAAACAAAGAGAAATCCCTTTAGGACCAGTATCCACTTGAATATATGCATGTGGAATAAAAACTTCCGCACCTAGGTAGTCACCTTGCAATCAGCAGAGAAATAGCTACTTCCAGGAAATGATCCATCTGATACTTTACTGTAGGATGAGATATTTGGCCATTGTCCATTTCTCCTGACTAAATATAAAAGAAACATAGAGTTATGCTATGAAATTCTACATGTAGTAAACGAAATCCTGACACTAAAGTCTGCCTCTGTTGCTAAGGAAAATCTGTCTTCTTCAGAAGATAGTGATTCTTCAGGAGAGGTCTTCAAAAGCAGATTAAAATGGGCACAGCTAAGAAAGGCTGTGTTTGTTTGATATCAACAGGTTTAAAACTTCTGCTTCTCTTTCAGCTTCTTTTCTAGGTGTGGGACCAAATTACTAACAAAATCAGAGAATTTTTGCTGCAGAGACAAGTGTTCAGCGGTACTTGTAAGGAATAAGTGAATAAGTTAAACCTGTGGAATGCCAACCTCATCTCTTCAGTATGGGGAGCAATGAATCCACAGTAGGTGTTTCTTTTCCCTGTTACAGGGTGAGTTCATCTCCTGCTATTTCATCTGCTTGTCTCTTCAGCTGGGATGGACTGAATTCTGAAACAGCTGAAGAGACAAAAAATCTAGAAAAAACCTAAGCGGTGCTGCTGATGTGCCACTGGTGTTGTTAGTTACCTCACCCATAAATTTGTATTTACCTAAAAAGTTTAGAAGAAGCGCTACGACATGAGTGAGGTGTGGTATCTGACAGTAGTGGCCCTGGAAGAAAGAGAAGCCATTAGGAGGTACTTCTGATGGGAACAGATCCCATAAAGCATTGCGTATGTAAATGACAAGTCAAAGTATCAGCCTCCAAAGAGAGAAGGTGTTCTTCAGGTAAGATGAGTAATGAAACTGCAAAGGATGAAAGAAAAACAAGTTTAACTGCTTTATGCTGGCAATGTTGATAGAAGGTCCTTTTCTGCCCTGTAGTTCTTGGATAAAATGTTCAAGTGAAAATGTATTTGGTGAAAGTTTAGGCATCAACATGCCATGTTGACAAAAACACCCTAAACAACAAAAACAGCACAGAAGGAGAATAAAGTCAAGTATTTTGGGCATGAATAGAATACATTAACAAGAATTTTCATACATCTAAGAAAGATAATCCATTCAAAATCTTAAAGAAAATTCCACTGAAAGTAGGTATGAACTTTTGCTACATTATGATTTCAAGCTAACAGATGGCACATAAGACCAAAGCAAAAAAGGACAACCCAAACAGGATTTAACTGGTGAGGACTAAGCTGTGCATGATAGATAAGCTTCCGTTAAGGCGGTAAGAATTTTTCACTGACTTTGGCTTCAGGACCTAAGTTGTAAGGTGAATTCACCTTAAATGACTGTGAATACAGGCAAGAGTCAACAGTTCTGCATTGTTTCTACTCAGAAATGTACATAATATTCTTCATCCAACTGGTCCAGCTGCTTGGGGGAGGCAGCTGGACACTGCCTTACCTAGACATTTGAAGAAGGTACCAAACCCACTGAGACTGATTTAAGCTACCACTTTCAAAACCCAAATATTTCCAGATTTTAAACCTTTATTGCATTCCTTGTTACCAGAATGGTGACTATCAGCTCTTTCTTTGAGCCAGATGTTGCCACGCCACAAGGCAATATTGTTGAACTTCAGAAAACTGACACCAAACGGTGCCTCTGTCTTAGCTGGACACGACTGTGTGAAAAACCATGGTTATCTGAATCTTGTGAGAAGGATTTATAGCTGATGATAGTACATCTTAAAATGTCTCCTGCTCTGTATGGTTGCTGTGGGAAACTGAGTGGAAGTACCATAGAAACCTACAGAACATTATGTAAGAGAGTCCCTCATGCCCTATGAGCAATTCTAGGTGTTGTGGAGAAGAGAAGACTCTGTAGGAGATGACGAAAAGATCAGAACATCTTGGTGGCCACTGAGGGCTGTGGAAGACACAGAAAATAATCAGCAAGGGAGTGGCTTTGTAAGTAGTTGAGGCAGGGAGAGAATGTAGGGAGAGAGAAGGCTGAAAGAAGTATTAAAGGGATCTGCATAGCTTCCAGGCTAGACTAAATCCTGAATATAAGCTTGAACAGGAAAGCCTCCAGATTATAGCAGAGTGACTTTGCAGCAAACTTGTCAGTATGTTCTCTTAAGTCAGGCCAGAGCGTGGCGCAATATTTTGTCAGCATCAAGAGAAAATTTCATAAACAGGGGACAAGATGGACATTTCTTGGCAGCAGAATACTTTACTGTACTGCAAAGAAATTACCAGGCCTTTTATAAAAGTCCTTTTGTTTTCTTCTTGCTCAGTCTTAAAAAGAGTTAATATTATGTAAAGTCTTCTATTGTATAGAAGCTGTACAAGCTATGTAAAATATACTAGACATGGGAAGAGTCGAACAGGAAACAGAAACTGCAAACAAGTATTACCTTTACGTAGTGCTATCTCTAGTACCAATATTCTTAACAAAGGGAAAGAAAAATTAACAGTGGTCCTAATACACGTGATTTTCAGTTAGACGAAGATTGGCTTTACCAAGACATTCACAGTATATTATCCATAAGTGGAATAATTACCTCCATTTACAGCTGCTATACGAACCACCAGGATCTCTCAGTCCTAAATCGATCAGTTGGAAGCAATTGATTTCTGACTTCCTAGGTCTCTGCTAGTTTGACTGCTTATCACTGCTCATGGCTGTTATCTGTGCCTTTGTGACAAGAGGCAAGCTCAGACATCATCAGTAGTTTTGGAACACAATTACTGTGTCCTCTGTACACTATCAGCAATGAACACAACTGTACAAGCAGTATTTCCCCTTGGAGAAACAGGCCTTATAATGAGATTTGCCCCCTGCTTGAATGAAACACTAACTAGCACAGCCATGATAAGTATATCTGCATCACAAACTAAATGATATCTATCTTGAGCAATAAATTACAGAGCTTTCTTTCTTCAGGTCAGTGTATTCCTATGGTCTAGAAGGAGGAGGAGTCAAAAATCATAAACATAAGCAATGCAGTGTTATGTAGTCCATGTGAATGTAAATGATGAGAGTAGCAGTAACTCAGTAACTTGTAGTGCCAAATGAAGCTAGCTTGCAATGTTCCAGTAAATTTTAGATTATTTTGGATCTTTTCAATTAGCGTACTGGAGACTGGGTCTTGAGGAGTCTTTTTTTGTCTTTTTTTTTTTTTCCTTATTTTTCACTGACTACTGTAAAGGAGGATTCAGAATAGCATTGGCTCCAGAATATCATGGCCAAAAAATCCTTACAGTTTGGACTGCTTTTAAACAGGGAGAAAACTGACAACTGGCTGTCAGATTGTTATTATGTTGCCATTTTCCACCTGTTGAATCCTTGAAATCAGAAAGACAAGCATCATTTGCACAACAAAATATATGTGTGCAAATAGACATATAGAGAGCCAGCTGGGTTATCTGAGGAAGAAATGACTTCTATGAACTGAGCAAGTCTGTGCAATTGATGCAGACTTAACCTGAGCAAACACTGTTTGAAAATAACCCAGCAAAATAGAACATTAGTGCTGATCAGTTGCTTTGGGATCTCTGTTGCTGAAGCCTTACAGGTAAGCACACCATTTATGCCTGCCGCCAGGCATCCACAAAGTGGTAAGCGGATAGCTGCAGAATCAACAAGCTGCTCTGTTTGTCTGGCTGCAGAGAGACTCACAAGCGTGGTGAATAAAAGAGACTGATGCTGAGGAAGGAGCTCGCAGTGACAATACCCGGGGGGAGGGGGACACGACAAGGCAGGGGTGAGGGGGAGGGGAGGCGCAATTAAGCATGTGGCGGAGGAAGATACCTTTCCAAGTCTGTTCTTGTTCTACCACCTTCAGGACGATGTTTGCATTCACACACTACCAGAAAGGTACTTGTGGAGTCCTGTCAGACAGAAAAAACGAATGCTGCCTTGGACTTCGGCAGAAAAGGGACATCCATGCTCCTTACAAGCATTACTTTTACCACCACGCAAAAAATACTTCTTTTTGTTTTTTCCCTTTCTTTCTTTCTTTCTTTTTTTTTTTTTTTCNTTTTTTTTTTTTTTTTTTTTTTTTTTAATAAATGAGAAGGGTCTTTCCCTCCAGTCTGTGATGTGATTTCTTATTGATGAAACGAAAGTAGTGCTGCTGTCATAGAAAATGTGACCAAGTGCAACCAGAACTCTGTGATTAATACCTCCAGCCATCAGACGGAGAGAGGTTATGGGATGAGAGGCTGGATAAGTGTCTTGTCCACATTAGGTCATGGGGGAGGCCACAGCTTCAAAACCCGGTGGGGATATGAAAAGTGGCAGTCCATGGTGTGAAGAGTGTCTCTAGGAGAGTGACTGTTCTTTTGAAAAGATCTCAGGTAGACATCTCAGGCAATATCGAACTGGACCCAACCATTAAATCTTCAGGCCCTCATCTAATTTTTTGTTTATTAGAACACGGTAGTTAATAAATCTTTCCTTCCCCTTTTCTCTTTGTTCTCTCCTTCCCAAAATAAAGAGATGTGCTAATTTTCTTGAGCACAAGGTGGCAGGATTCAGCTTCACTTTAAAGCCAATGAAGGCTGAGCTGTGCTTCAAAGTGATAAGGTAAACACGTTTCCATTATTAGGAATGCAAAATCAGCCAGGGTAAAGCAGCTAGATAAATCTGCAAATAGGTGCAACACTGGAAAGAATAAAATGTAGGCTAAAACACTCGGAGAGTACCTCATGTTTGGAGGAAATTCAGAAAAGGATTGTATGGAAGCCAAATTTTGTCATTGAGGGAAAAGATGTGGGATCTCATGTAAGAGAGGCAGGTAAACCTCAGTGTAGTTGTCAGCCCAAAGGATGCTGTCGACTGGAGTTCACAGGCTTGCTCTGAGTCATGGTACAAATGTGTGTCTCTGACCACAGTTCTAGCTTGAACGCAGGAACCCCTTCATGTGGAAAGTTTCCTGGGAATCAGGATATTTCTCTGGAAAACAAAATGTTTCTGCTAAGATCATGAGGTCCCTTGAACCATCCAACCTCTCCCTCTTGTAAGAACTAAAAATTCCCAAACTGTAAGCAAAATGTAAGCAGTTTATTTCTGCACAGTTTTGGTAAGACTGGTCTTTCTGTACACACTCCTTTGGATGGGACAGGATACCACAGCACGCACACAAATCATGTGGCCTTTACCTGTGTCCAGACTCTGTGATATAATTTCTTATTTCTCCACCTAAATAACACGACTCTTACAAGGATTCCTTGAGTTTTCAGCTCCTGCCTCTTTTCCAGAAATACATGTTTAAATCTTTACAGATATTTACTATAATTCCTATGCTGCAATACATTCTTTGTGTGTGGTGTGTGAGTTAAAGTTTCAAAACTTCCAAAGTAATCAAGCACTCAGTTTTAGGACAAATATTTCAAACAAACAGTGAGATTTTCAGCATTTTCAGGTTTTCCTTGTAATATGTTCAGATGAATGTTCTCCCGAAACTTTATCTATGTCAGTTAAAAAAAAAAAAAGGGCAAAGGAACAGAATTTATGGGAAGTCATTAATTTGCTTTCACCTACCTAAGGCAAATCTGACTACTTTACCAGCTCTGAAGAGGTTTACCTCACCTGCTCTAAGAAGGCTCTATTACTCAAGATTTGAGTGTTCTCCAAAGTGATCTATTTGCTGTGCTTAACTGTCCTTTTCAAAAGTTTTCATAATGTCAAACATGAATCTACCTTATTGTAAATCAAGTGTATTACTTCTTGTCCTATTCTACAGACAAGGAAAAAAATATTACCTGTCCTTGTTACATATTTCAGGGGTGTTATTGAACCTCCTGTCAGAATTCCATGAACTGAAGAAAGTGAGGTCTTTCAATCTTGACTTAATTCGTATTTTCTAGCCCTCTGATCACACTCTATAGCTTTGTCATACTTTCAACTCTTTGATATAGTTTTACCACCTTCAGGATGATATTTGGTCTTGTAGCTTTACCAGAAAGCTATTTGTCTGTAGTGGCTTAGTTGTGGCTCTTCCTTAAGTACTGATTAATAGGAAGTATTTGAGTATTTTAAGTTCTTTTCTACTTTCTTGAATCTGTGAGAAAAAAAATGCACAGAAAATATAGAAAGAAAACTTATATATGTAGAAATAAAGTAATGATTTATCACAGAATTTCTTTGTACAGCCAACCTTTATTAATTCTAGAATTTAAAGACTCAAAGCAGGAGCTGTGCCTATAGAAAGAGTTGCTGTTTCCCCCACTAAGCCAGTAATGGTATTTTTTGACAGAGCATTCTGTAGCTCTCACTTTGACAACTTTGGTGGCCTGAAACTATGACACTTTCAGTTTGTTATCTTCCCACATTCTTCCCCAGTCAGTTTTGGTAAAATACTAATTTTAGGGATGAAACCGATTTTTAACAGTATTTGGTAATTTTATCATCATGTTGTCACACCTGGTAATTTTTGGCATTGTCATGCAGAAATCTATGTGTCTCAAACTTTCTAAGACAAAATTGCTGTACAGTTCAGCAACACTCCTATGAGAATTCTTTTAAATTGCAGCAAATATAAACTGATGTTTACCACAACAAGTGATTATACCCTTTTCCAAGTGTTTCCTCTAGCTTTATCTAACACTGACCTGCAGCCTTACGAATATATGATCTGGCCTACGGAACTCTACTCTTTCAACACTATTGAATTACCTAATTGCCAATTTGATCCAACTGCATGGTTTTAATCTGAAACTTCTTTGACAACTCCTCAGTTTTGCAGATTCACAGAAAACAGAGATTTCTGTGAAAGAATAATGTGCAGTATGTGCCTATATATGATTAGACAAATGTGAGCTTGTTGTCATAAAATCACTAGTTATGATGAGTATTTATTGCCTTAAAGAGCTGATGTCTTTGTGTTTCTCCAGGAGAGAGAGGGGGGATAAAGCATGTTTTCCAAAGCTGTGAGCAGACTTGGCTGGAGAACAGTAATGCAGGTTTTGCAGCAACTTAGCGGTTTCAAAATTTTACTTCTGTCCTGCATTAAGGCTCTTTCTCAAAGTCTTTTGTAATTTGAATCATATTGCAATTTATGTTATTAATTTTTCTGTCTTTCTTTCCTCCAAATCCTTTTAAAATCACCAACTTTTGCCTCTAGAAAATTGCTACATGGCAGTTTAATCTCATTTGTCATAGTTCCATAAATATTTTGTTTAGACAAATATTTTATTTTAAAGTTCTTAGTGCCTTCCAAAAAAATTTCTATTTGGTGTAGACAAAACATCTTTACATGTTTTTATGCAGTATTTTATGCAGAATATTCGTTATTCCTTTGGACTCTCTTCATCTTCCTTGTGTTTTATTTAGAAAGGACAAAGTGCTGAACCTCATAGAGAGGCAACGTACCCTGAGCATCTATACAACAATTTTACTTAAACTTCAATAATTTTGGTTTAAAAATATTACAACTGACAATACTTTCAATTATGTCTTTTTGTACAGTCTGCATTTGTTGCTTTATGGGGAGGTATATTACCTCTACATATGGTGTTTCAGCTAGGTATGGCTATGACTTTCTTAGTAGGATGTTCTTTTAAAGCAAAATCAACCAACCCATGCCAGGTCTACAAACGCACCCAGTAAGATGTGAATTTTCCTGCTAGCCTGAGCAGATACAAATAGAATGGAGTGTGCTTTCAATTAATAAGCGTCATGTCAAGTTGATTCCTGAGCAAGTTCTAACACTGAATTTAACTGTTCATTCTGTACCTTTGTAACAGGAGTTCAGTAACTTTTTTCCCCCTTTTCTTTAATTCGCCCTCATTTAGTAATTCCAAAATACTCAGCTTGGGTAATCAGGTAAGAAAGGACCATCAACATCTTTATAGTTAATGGTAAAGAGGTAAGTGAAGAACCTATCGACACAGATCAAGGACTACCAGTAATGTGCCGGGACAGAAGCCCAGAGTCTCAGAAACGGCAAGGGAAGAGCATCCCAGATCAGCTGCTCTTTTCACCTGCGAATACGTGACCCGCGTTTGTCATTCTGACTTGCCTCAGCCTCGATGTACGGAAATGATAACTTCTTCTTGTGGTGTGTCGTGTAGTCCCCTCCGGTGCCTGGGGGCCGGTGGGGCGGCCGGGGGTGCACGGACCCCCGCGGGCCGGGCCGCGGTGCACG
>VZRQ01001507.1:4211-64153 GCA_013397975.1 Machaerirhynchus nigripectus
CTCTCCTCTCCTCTCCTCTCCTCTCCTCCATTTTCTCCCTCTGAATTCAGCTACCGTTGCATTTGAGGAAATAATATTCTTTCACACTGATTTTCATGTTAACAATAGCTCTCTGTTAAAAGAAAAGGCAGTACAATAGATGAACATTTAAACTTAAATTAAAGGCTGTTTGATACTTGATAAGAGGAACGTCTTCTGGTTTGTTTTCTCACTTTAAAGATAACAAATGAAAAGGATCCCAAATAATTATAATAATAACAACAGAACCAAATTTCCTCTCTGTTAGACTGGCATAACTTCTGTGGAGCTGTATCAAGGCCAGAAGTGTTTGTATACACGCAGTGTACAAACCAGCATGCATTCAGCAAGTCAATGTTGTTGCTAAACCTCAGAAATTATTAATTATGAAATATAATTGAAGGACAAAAATGAGATCGCAGACATAAATACATATTTCATAAACCAAGTACAGACAACCAAGTACATTCATTTCTCATGTAAAGCTAATTTTTCTCTGAAGGAGATTTTATTCATGTCTTCCTTTTTCACCACCTTTCTTTAAAGAAAACATTTTTATGGGTATCACTGCTTTTCTTTGTTCTGAGTTACAACTCTCCTTTTTTTGCTCCTTAGAATCTTGGTCTACTTTAGGAATACTTTGTGTGTGTGTGTGTGTGTGTGTGTGTGTATGTCCTTCTGTTTTTTTCACTGTAGACTGTTATCAACTGAGACCTAAATGTCCAGGAAATAAGCTTCCAATCCTCTTATCTTTACTCTAAAGTATTTTTCAGTTCTTCAGGTTCCTAACAATGATGTTTTTCCATCTCTTCTTTAGCTTTGTTGTAAAGACTGCCCTATCAAAATATACTCAAACTTTTGCTTGTATATCTCTCGTTTTGCCACTAGAATATCGGTATACTCTAGAGGTCTAATCAATTTTTGCATGCATCCATCCAAAATGATTCCAAAATCTATTTTCTTTTGTTTGGCAGTACTTTTGGCAATTGCAGTTTAGTGCTTTGGTTTCTGCACTGTCTTCTAGTTCAGACCAACTGAAGCATTAGAATGAGCTCAGTGTAGCTGGATTTGACACCCTGTGGAAGCATTCTGGCACAAAATCCTACCTTTCTTACTCTAGTCAGTCCTTTGGGGAGTAGTTCTGCATCAAGAAGGAATTGTGCATAATCCTGCTGTCCTGGCAGGGCTTGCAATGTTGAGCAGAGCACCTGAGCAGCCCCTCTTAGAAATAAAGAAAATCCTAAGAATTTCCCTGGTGACATTGTGACATTTCCCTCCTTCCTTCCTTCCTTCCTTCCTTCCTTCCTTCCTTCCTTCTTTCCTTCCTTCCTTCCTTCCTTCCTCCCTCCTCTATGTACCTTCTAATACTATTTCTCTCCCAGAGGCATCCGTGTCTTTTCCTGCACTGTGCTTCCCTTTGTCTAGATGTGTTTGACATAAAACTGGGTTGACCCTATGGAGAATCTGAAGAACATTTATTTTCTCATTCACTCACTCATAGTCTCACTGCTGTGTCTTCCACACAACCGGCTTTAACTATTTTTCCATGTTAAAACAGTGCCCTCAGGCACAGATGCATGTGAAATCAATTTCTTTAGGAGCATCAAGTAAGAACCATTCTCCAAAATGTTCATGGGTTTTAGGTATTTTCAATAGATTCATATTTAAACTATACACACCATTGTAATAGTTGTAATATAGGCTGTATGTTTAACATTTATGCACTAAAATTCTTAGTTGTCTTTTTGCCCAACTAGCTTCATTCAAAGAGACACATGCCACTGCATGCTCTCATACCTGAGATACTTCTTGGCAAAGGGAGGATACATTTCCTTTCAGTTAGGACAATATTTCAGCAAATTAACATAAGCACAAATCAGAAATACATTCATAAATTGGTATTCTGTTTAGACAATTAGTATTAAAATACTATCTATTTTTAAAAGTATAAACAGCAATTGGTTTCTTTATTTGGCTTTAGATTATTTTATTTATAGGTCTACATGTAGATTCATACAGAAACATTTTTCAAACTCTACTTACTTTTAAATTGTGAAAGAAGGATGAGTCAAGTATCTCCATATGTCAGCCCACTTTTGCAGTTACAAATAATACTCTGGAAGGTTCCCTGGCTTCTGAAATTAGTTTGCTTTATAACATCCTGATATTGATATGTGGTTTTGGTACACCTTAGTCTCTCTTCTGTAGCATGCTAAGGTTCATGTGAAAATGCCAACACGCACACACCCACTACATGGGATCTCAAAGGAAGAGGCACAACGTTGTGGGGTTCTTAGGTGTACACCTCATTTAAGGAAGACTATAAATCAGAGCAGTGGGAATGATTATATACTTACTGTTTAGGCATATACTTACACTCTAGGCCCATACCTAAATTTAATGGTGAATTGTGGCTGTAGTTTGTTTTATTATATCTCCAGAATGTCTAAACATTAGTAACATATAAATATATTCAACTGTACACAATAGATAGATAGATTCCAGTTTTAAGCAGACAGAGAATAGCCATGCTTTGAAGATAGCATATGGATTTTTAAATTACCTATGAAAGAAGAAATTATTTCTTTGGATTTTTTTAAGATTTAACTCAGGATTTCTTAAATTTACATTTATTATTTAGAAGTGGATATCAGTCACCTTTCAAGTTGCTTCATAGCTTGCACTTAAATATATCATCAAAGATAGGCTTAAATATATATGGAATGGTAGCAGAAGACAGAGATATAGGAAGATATTAAGGAAGCAAGCTTGCAACCTTGTACAATGCTGACAACTCTTTCACTGCTCTTGTGCATGCAAAAACCAACAAGCTACCATGCACATCACATTTTATGATAAATGGGAAAAGCATTTATAGAATGCCTAAGGAAATATTAACATGCCTTCTGACACTGTAAGATGTAATTAAGAATTTTGAAAAGTTTGAAGAGAAAATTAAAAGTCCCATTTTCTTTCCCCTTTTTGATTCAGTGTTTAAAATGAATTTAAGTCAACCAAAAGAAAAAGGTTTAGCCACAGCACAGGAACTTATGACACTGCTTTGCACTGCTAAGTACAGAGGATTTTATGGACTTTTCCAGTCTACTGTCTTTCTTCCTGGAGAAGTGCAAAGGACCATTTCAGACTGATGTGTGAGCAGAGGTTGTTTATATTTGCAAAGACATTTATAAGTACTAACAATGAAGGACTAGATGGTATTCATCAAGATGTTTAAAGGAACACAAAGGAGCACTTGGTACTTCCTTTTTTCTTATTCTCATGCCATTTCCACAACTGACAAACTACAGGATGGATAGATGCAATACAGCTGCTCATATATACTTAAAAGGAAGGAATCCTTTCTTATGTATGATGAGTTTCAGAAAAACAGTACTTGGAGTTGCTGAGAGAATATTAAACGGTCCAGTGAGCCAGTAAGAATGTGATCATACTTTTTTCAAACCCTTAACATCAGCAGCAAAAGAAACTGAGACACTTAAGGCCTTAAAAGGGCAGAAATGTGTCATCTAGATCAACCTAATAACAGATATATAAAAGCACACCAGGAGAGGTGGATGCGGAAAAGAGCAGAGCTGACTAATACTGGACTCTTAATGGACATTTTCAGACTCAGTTTTGTCCAAGAGTCTATGATATGGTCTACAGGGTAAATATTTTAGCTCCCAAATTCAGGCCTTGTCTGCAGTACAAAATCAAACATTTAATAATAATAGCAGCAAAATCCTCTAGTCTGCCTTCTTTCACAGATCTTCAAAGTCAGGTTGCAACAGGGAGAGGCAGTAGAAGTCAAACCCTTCTCTCCGCTACAGCCTTGCCTCCTCCAGCTGATTGAATTATCTCACTGCTCCTTCCAAAATCTCTTTGTGTGTCAAATTCCTGGATTACTTGTTGATCCAGGCAGTCTCTTTTCCATGCTACATCTCTGTTCCCCAAGGAAGCCTCAGTAGTGTCCATATCTGCCCAGGCTCTCCAGAGGCAGGGCAGGGTGTTGGGAGGAAGAAAGCAGGGCAGCACCCTTGCTGTGTAGGAACAGCAGAGTGCACACGAGGAGGCAGCTTTGTAATGTCCCTGCCTTTGGCCAGTAATTTTTCCAAAAATCATCCCACCAGCAGGGGACAGAGATTAAGTGACTTCTGTGCCAAACACAGCACACATCACTGTATACCATGCGGAAGAAGCACGTTTGGGATTTGGCACTAATCACAAGCTAAATATGCTAACTGGCATGTCTTCCATGCAAGACCTGAGCTGGGGCTTCTATGGTATTTCAGGTCTCCTTATCGAAGTGTGAGCCCCTGGTATTGTGTGCTGCAAGCACTCGTGATGCTCTTGAAAGGAAGCCCTCTGCAGTGCTGGTCCTGTTATTGAAAGGGTTAGAGAGCTGTATGCACAGCTCTGGATCCAGGGAACCAAATCCAAAACCTGATTTGGACATTGTATATGTAGAGAAAATAATTTTCAAGTGTGGAAGGTAGCTGCAGAAGGAGGGTATCCACTGTTAGTAAAGAAAAACAGGTTAGGAAGGCATTATTTACACTTGATAAATCAGAAATGGCACCAAAGCAAGCTAGTATTACAAACTATGAATGAAACACATAATAATGAAACAAATCACATAATAGATCACAACGAAGTGATTTGGTGTAATGAATACTGATACCAAGTAAGTGAACTGTGGGCTCTGCAGATACAATTTCAAATCCATTCCAGTGAGTGTGGTAGCAGTGTGAACAGAAAAAAAAAAGAAGGATTTGAGTGTTCCATTGCTCACACTGACCACATCCACACCTTACATTAGGTGTCCTTTTGATGACATAGGTAGATAAAAATTTTATTGAAAAATTATATTACATACCAAGGCCATATATATGCCTTTTTTTTTTTTTTTTTTTTGTGTCAAAGTAACAACTGAGATCTCATCATCCATGCAAATTTCAGCCAACTGTGCTAATTTCACAGAAGAGTGTGAATA
Organism: Machaerirhynchus nigripectus; assembly: GCA_013397975.1. Lineage (NCBI taxonomy): Eukaryota > Metazoa > Chordata > Aves > Passeriformes > Dicruridae > Machaerirhynchus > Machaerirhynchus nigripectus. The sequence continues at coordinate 9,223 of VZRQ01001507.1, forward strand.
AAAAAACATTAAACATATTAAAAAGACAGCCAGACAATGTTTTATCAACAAAGATTACAAACTCACTTAATTCTTATAATTATAGAAAGCCCATCGGTGCTACAGAACATGGTAGTGTCTTGAGGGTAAAACAGGTCTAAAATTCTGATCTTCAGAAAGATTTTAGATTTTGGAGGTACAAAAGGTGACGTATTTGATGAAAGGGAGGGATGCCTTATAGACCTTATATACAATATTTTTATTTTGATCACACACACGTGAAACTTCAGGTGGTGTGCAAATCCTGATTTAAATTCAGACTTGTCTGTATCCTAAGCCTTTCCTGAGTCAATTCTGGCAATATCAAAGCCTACTAAATTAAACATTAACTTGTGCATTTGTGGCTAAGTACATTTCTTTTTAGTGTGTATTTGCAAAAATAATTGGGCTTTTTTTCTGTTTTTCTTTGACATAAAGGCATTCACACACATGGCACTGGAAAGCTGGCTTGGTAGCTAAGGAGAGGCACTGCAAAAATCATCAAGCTGAGCAGGGAGCTGCCTAAGCCTGCCTAAGCTATTGCAGTGTTACTGATAACAGCCTCTCTTAAGAGACCCTTTGGATCTAAAGGTTCTCAGCTGAGGTTCTGGCTCAGCTTCAAGATTTTACAATCAAATGTCAGTGAGAGGCTTACCGACACAGGGTGAACTTCTAAATAACAAGATCTTTATTACTCTCTGGTCTTAAGAGAAGCAATATATAGTAAGGCTGAAGGGTTGTGCAGCTTGTTTGGAAAGTGATTTTGAGAAAATCTAAATTTAATAAATGTTGAAAATGAAGACATAAAATCATCAAATTAATACATACTGACAGATCTGAAATGAGCTAAATTTAGCTTACCCACAAATCATTACTGAAACAAAAATATTTGGGTGTTCCTACATATGTCTAACATTATGATTGCTCAGTTCAAGTCCACAGAGCCATGTTGCAGATTTAAATTTCTGATATCTAAAGTCCCTTCATGCAAAGTTTTTGAGCATCTATAATAGGATCAGAATTCTGTGTTCACATTAGACATGTTTAATTTACTGTGATGTTTTTAATAAATTGTTTTGACTTTTCTTCACAATAATTACAATGCCTTTAGAATTATAAAAGGCAAATAAATCAAATCAGCATGAAATTGGAGAAGCAACACCTGCAGAAAGAATCGGAAATCAAGCAGCTATGGATAAAGTTGCACTATGGTGAGGTCATCACTTTCATCTTCAGAAAGTCACCTAAAAGGAAAAACATAAAAACCTGTCACAGCCACAGCACATATAAAACTTAAGAAACAGACAACTCGTGAGAGGCTGGTTCTGCACCTTTGATTTTCTAGGAGAGTTTTTACATTGGTTTATAGAGAAGCAGAAACCAACCTGAAGAAAATTGTGACTTTTAAAATTTTTGGTTTAGTACTCATATACATGTAATTTTAAAGTGTAATTAATTTTATGAATAAATTTATAAAATATAAATTTATTTTATTTGTGAGTCATATAGGTAACTAGTAGGTTGCTCCAAAGAATGACATAAAATCAGGATAATTTAGAGTAAGGAAACATGTTCTGTGATAGCAAGTTATTGTCCTTGTTCCAGGAATTCTCTCTTTCCTATATCTCTGTTGGTTCACAAAATACTGAGTTGTATGATGGGCCCAATCCTCACTCTGTAAGAGCCTATGGAGCTTTTACTGCTGATTATATGAGAAATAAACCTGAGTCCAAAGTTCAGGTAGACTAATTTGAACTGGAACCATGGATAGAGAAATATGAATTTCCAAAGAGAATTTAAAATCTTCTAATATTCTGGAAGGTTTATGAGAGTCTACCTGATGTGATATCTACAAAGGGGGTAGTGTGGGGGGGATTCCCAGACAGTAAGTACAGCATCAGTGTAGCTCACATGAGAAGCTGCACCATTCAGCAGCTGGGAGACATGGCTGAAGATAAACAGTTCCAGGCTGAAACACAACTGATTTTGGCAGCTAAAAGTTCATGTGGAAGTCACAGAGCCTAGGAAAGGTGTGATGTGTAAGCTGGGTAACAGGCATTTAAACGGGTTAGCAAAGGATTCAGGTTTTCAGTGATTAATATCTTTTAGAGACATTATTTGTATCGGAGGAGTCTTTTTGTGAGAGAATGAGCCCATTCCCCATTCACTCAGTAGGCCATGAGGTGAGGAGCTCCTTGAGGAGCTCCATGTGTCAGCAGGAAGAGGGTCATGAACTTAGAGTTTCCTCTGTCTGAGGACTGCCCCACAGCCTCTGTGTCACTGAGTACTCCGGGGTTAACCTCCTAATCTCTCCTACTAAATAACTTCCAGTTTGAGTAGGCTGATCTACGTCAAGGTAGGCACATAGCTCTGCACCCACCAAGGCCCCAGCTAAATGTCCTCGTCAGCAGCATGGAGAATCAATCTGTGCCAGTCACTCCCCCACATCAATGATGTGATTCAAGTCCTTGTGTCGGTCTCATACACCTTTGTGCTTTTACTATAAGATTTTAAATTAAATTGAAAAAACCAAATCTCTGGGAAAAAAATGTTTTCTGCAATCTATCTTCTTCAAGAATCTTCCTCTGACTGGTGTGGTCTGAGAAGTCTAACAAGCAAAAGAGGTGAAGTGGCATCAACTGAAAATCCCATCATGGATTGTGTTGCACACCTGAGTGATATTGTGGTTTAAGAACTTTTTTTCATATCCACTAACTTAAATTTAGGTATCTAGAAGATTAGAGAGCATCTGAGCATGTATTTGGATGAAGTTGAATCAAGGGAAGATTAATGTTGTTTGAAAAAGTTTAATGTTGTTGGGGTCAGTAGCAGCCTCACATTCTCATGATTTAGACTGTGGAGTCCAACTGAGCACCCAAGAACTTAAAAAGTTAATTTTTTTGGGGTACAGAGGCTGGCATTTGGCTTCCATTAATTCTCAAGTTTACAGAAATATTTAGGGAAAGGATAAAATTATATATTCTTGGCTACCATTTCTGTTTTCAGATTACCAGGTAACATTTCTCTTTCTAGATATAGGAAACTTGTAAATTTTCACACTTCTGTGTTTTCCAGATGCATTAAAAAGCTAATTTCCACTTGGGAGGACATGAATATGTTTGCATCAGTTATTTATTCTGAAATTCTTCAAGGTGTGAACTATATATTGTAGTGAACAGTCACTCCAAATATACCCTCCAATTTAATTTTCAGTCTTTGAAATGGTATTATTTCAGTTTGATGCAGACTGAAGTACATCTTCCTTTTGTACATTAGAAGCCCTTTACTCCAGCAACCCAGTACCCAAATATATTTCTAAATTTAGATCATTATACTTCTACTACATTATATAAAGCTTTTTTTTATCCTATTTGCTGAATATGTCTTGGGTCCATTCTAAGCAAATATTGAAACAGAAGGATTCTAATGTTTTAATGTTGCCTTTGCTCAATAAAATACACAAAATTTTTCTTGAGTTTTGAATCTATGTTGCCATATCCCACCATCCTCCTTTCTGATTCCCTTCCATGCCTGTTTGCTTACCCCTGATACGTTTGCCAGAGCTACTTATGTGCTAATGCTTGTATAATGGTTCACCAGATACCTTCTACCTCTTGAAAATATATATGGATACTGTCTCTTGGCAAAGGCATTAAATTATGTCTCTCTCTCCCCCAGTCATCCAGTTTTAATTGCTTGGAAAAATCCAGTGTCTTCCTCTATCAATTCTTCTGACAAGTCAGTTTCATGTTGGCCAAAGGGTTGAAAAGTCATTGGGGATGGACTGATAGAAACATAACACTGTAAAAAACCCAAATCATTACTGTCTTAGAAAACCAGACAGAAGCAACTGAGAGACTTGTGAAAAAGAGAACAGCATGTGCAGAGTGATGATGGACCGGTCTACTGACCTGTTACAGCTGAAGCAATGCACTAAATTCCTAGCTGCGTCTGTGATTTCCACTTTTTCTAAAAACCAGCCACTTGCTGTAGAAGGAAAAGAAAGAGCAAATTTAATAAAAACAAAACACAAATAGAGCATAAGAAAAGTTTCTAATTTCATTTCCCAAACCCCGTGTGGTTCAGTACTTCCAAATATATTCAACATCAATAATAAAACCGAAACACAGATGATTCAAATTACTACCAAGTTCTCTCAGTTTTCAGGGAAGGTCTTTGATGTTTTTGTCAGAAAAGGTAATGGAAGATTTTTGTTACAACTTAACTTATTTTTCCACATTGGATAGAACAGGCAGTAAGACAAATGAAAGAGAGTGCATGGTAATATTGAATACATTATTAAAAACCCATTTTGCCCTTTGTGGTACTTGGAAGTGCACTCAAAATGCACCCCTGGTCGGCATCCTACTACTCTTTTCTAATTAACATATTGATATGTATGTAAACCAAGTGGTGAAACTGAATTCTCCTCATATCCCTATTTTTCCAACAGTCGTGATTCAGAACAGCATTTTCATTTAGGGCAACACTCATATTTGTTTCAGCTTTAAGAAGATATTAAATATTCTACTTTAATCTCCTATTTTGCTGAGTGAAGAAATACCTTCATTCTTTTGATACAGAATTTTATTTCATAGAATATTAAAATATTAATATTTTAAAACCAAAACTTTATTTTATAGATACAATATCTGTGCTGGTATCTTTAGTTGTGTTTGCCAATGCAAATACTTAATGACAACATTTTGAAACTAATTAGGATCATACTGCTAGTAGCTGACAACCTTTTGGCATTCTTTACGTGTCCTAGAGATAAAGAACTACATCCTATCTAATTATTTTTGTTTTCAAATATTTAGACAAAATACCAAGTAGGCTAAAACCAATAAAAATATTTTTATTTGCAAGTAGGCTAAAACTGTAATATATAAAATATTTGCAAATTGTGTCAATTTGGATAAAATGTAAAGGTACATCAATGTTTCTTGTTTTTCAATGAAATTTTCACAAAAATAGTTGGTTTAAGTAGGCCATGAAGGTGTCTAGGTATACCACCTTCAATTTGCTAGACTCATTTATTGATATTGAGAAGTACTTTTGAAACTCTTTTAATGAAATCTTGTGAATGGTTTAATACACCATAGGCCCTACTTGGAATACATGACCTTTCATGAAATCTCTAAATCAGAGTCAAGATTATCAGCAATAAAATTTTACAGTCTCTCAAATTTACACGGCACTTTGCAAGAGAATAGAAAGGCAAGTTTGCTCTCTTGAAAAGATTAAAATCTAATGCTTCATCCTTTATTGACAAAACTCCAACAGACCTCACTGAAATCTCCAGGTATGGACAAATGTAGAGGTAGCTAGGAAATATTAGCAAACAGATGAAACATCTCAGAGAGGTGTAACATTTGAGGAAGCTTGTGGGGATAACAGCTGATGTGACAAAAGACACTTGGAGGTGATTTCAGGGAAACAGAGGAAGGTAGTCATGTCTAAGATGAATTGACACACACCAGCTGTGCTAGGAGGGCACCATTAGTGGCTGTGTGGTGTTGATCAGGACATAGAGAGGAAAAACAATAATTTTGTTGATAGTTCAGGACCCAGGAAATAAAATTTCAACCTACTATTTCCCCTGAAGTCTTTGCAACTCTCAGGTACTAGAAGTCTGCAAATGTGTATTTCCCTCCCAGATCAGATCTAAGCTGAACTGTGTGCATGTACAGCAGTTATCACAAATAAGATGAAAGGCAGCAGGAAGATCTTGTTTATTATAGATATTTCAACAGGTTTGTTGTTTTTTCTGTTTGAGTTTTCAACACCGTGAAATATACAACTTGACTGGGTAGTTAAGAAAAAAAAAAAAAAAAGCTGTTCAACTTTTTCCAAATAGGAATTGCTATTTGCAGAATTTTTCTTGGTTCATCCTAGAAATCATAAATCCTTTGCCACTTTATTATGCTTCGTGAACTTAGATTAATCAGATTTTATTAAACCTAAACCTATTTCTTTGAGATGGGTTAAGTAAACTTCACCTGACTAGAGTATCTTACACAATCTTATCTACAGTATCTTATCTACAGTATCTTATCTACAATCAAACCTTTTTGACTCAAGTTATACATTCCCTGCAAATTCAGTTCATGTATTTGTATCTCTATATGTCTGTATATATCTTGATATCCATATATCCTTAGGGGGCTTTAGCACTATTAAATGTAAACTCAAAAGATTATATGCCCTCGTCTCCCGTTTTATTTTTATGTGAAATTCAGGGTTTAGAGATTTGTGTACACAGAAATATTTTCCATCATCATGTGTGGTTATGTATTATAGCCACATCCTAACTTAACATCAGGGTAGGACCTGGTGCACCCTTCTGAGGTTCTGAGGCTTTCACAAGAGGAAGAGATCTATGTGTGTGAGAGGGAGCTACAGCATGCTTTGACCAGAGTCCCCAGACTTGCTCAAGTGATATAAAGTTTAGCCTGCGGTTTGAAAATTCAATCCTATCTTATTTAAGGCATCTAATAAGGTTTTTGGCTGAGCAATGCTTGAAGGATAAAACTATCTGAGGTTTATTTTGACTAGATCTCTGTTAGAAAAAGAAAATCATGGTACTGTCAAGGGAAATATGATAGAGTGGGTGAAAACAAGGGCAGAAAAGCTGACCTCGTTCGTACATGTGTTTGTATTAGCCAGCTGTAGCAGTAATGTGACTTCAAACACCTTTCCAAATGTCAGGCATATCCTTAAGCAGAAGATGTTTGCAAGGCTGTTGGACACAGAACACTTACCAAACCCTCTCCCATCCCTGCCAATTTCAATTGAACATAGGCTGCCTAATTTTTTTGTCTTAATCTTGAATGTATAAACCTTTAATATTAAAATACAGTTATTAAAGCACTTTACCAATGTTTGGAAGCTTGCAAATTTTTCTAGGTCAGTTCTGAGACCAATTCAAGTGTAACAGTAGAAATTCAGAATATTGCACCACTAGTGTGGTTTATTTTCCTTACTGAAAATGTGTGGCAGAGATCCTCTCCTACTAGGTCTCAGTTTAAACACAAAAGATTTGCTTTTCAATTTATAGTATGATAATCCTTACCTCTTTCTTGACTCATCTACCAGAAAAACACTTTTGGTTTTGTGAATTCTTAAATGATATAGTCTTCTAAAATGGTTTTAGTATATGATAAGTAAATAAAAATTCACATAAAACCGTAAAAGTTAAAGGCTTTTACTACATTACCATCATGTCTCTCAGATATGATATTCTTTAATTTAAAATACTACTTTATTTCATATTGCAGATTTTTAAAAATAAATTCTTTTTTCCTAAGACGTTTGACATCACTGGCTACCCATCGACTTAGCTGGATTGCTGACAGGATTTCTACGTATCTACTCTTTTTTGAAGCACAATGACACCTCCTGTATAGTACCAGGCAAAAGCAAGTACTACTCAAAACACTTTTCTTCTTGCTCCTTGTGCCTGTAGGTAACTAGATTTATTATCCTCCTCAGTATGGAAGACAATTCATGGGTAAATATCTTTATCTCACAGATATCCTAGCTGAAGAAACTCAGACCAACTCCAGGGAAAAAGATGTTTAATATTGCTGGAGATAATGAGGTAGATCTCTTAAGGAATATATTTTCACTGAAGTTCTAATTATTTAGTCATTACTAAATCCACATGAGAAAGTTACGGAGAATATATATATGTATTTCTTTTTTACTTAAGGGTAACCATCATTGTACCCCACGGCACAGGCAGTGACCAAATGGAGCAATTCCTTTGCCAGAGCAATGTGTTTATTAAATTAGGAGAACATCCAGCCAAGGTACTAGGACATCATGCAGAGAATCTGCATTCTTATGCAAATATCTGTATCTGAACTAAGGGTCTCTGAATAACAGCCTAAAGCACGATGGGTATCAGAATCAGGCTGATGTGTATGGTTCCATTTTATCTGGTTATAGACTTATACATTCAGGGAGGCTCACAGCACCAGTCTCCACGGCAAGGTAAAATGATGAGATGTAAGAGACCCATGTGTTCTCATGCACAATATTCAAAGTTTGTGCAACAGCACGGGATAGTGCACATACATAAGAGACAGAAGAGCAACAGAGACAGCTAGATACAATAGAAGTAAAATGCCCCTTTGGATACTCTGGTGAAAAGGCAAAACATGGGGAGAGCTGAGACTTTACCTCATGCAGTGATGTGGAAAACAGAATAAATGCCTCAAGTTTTCTAAAGAACTTGCATAGATTTAACGTTTGCTTTTCCAGCACAGAAATGAACACAACCTATGAAATCTGTGTGCTCACCGTTCCTCTTTCAAAGGGGTTTTGCTGCTTCAGAGACTGAGTTGAAATACCTCAGATTTGTCCTCATTCCCAAATAAAATAATATGCACACTGACATCAGTCCCTGCTCCCCTTTCGTCACCTGTGTACACTTTAATAGTATACTCTGTCAAATTTTTTACTTGACTTCCTTCTTTATTCAAGTTGTTATCTATGTCATTCTTTTTTTTCTCTCCTCTGGTAATAAAAGATCCTGGGATTTCTCTGTATTTCGAGCTTATTTTCACTCATAGAAAATTCTCCTGAAAAACAGAACCACATATGTTTTTGTGGTAAGTAAACAATATATTAAGTGGAAAAAATCCTATGAATTTATGTGGAACAGTTAAAGATGGGTGCATTTTTAAAGTATCTATTGACAGAATAATTCTGTGGCAGTTACTTTGATTCAGTGTCTGCTCAGTGTTTTTAACTATTATGCTTTAAAAAGCATTACTAGCTTTACATAATAGACTTACTCATTAACTTCAAATACATAGATAGGATGCTCCTTTGCAGCTTCTTGCACATGCAATTTTTTAACCTCCAGTTTGCAGTCTGCAAAGGAAAGAGAGTGTAGTGAAAATACTCTATTGCATGACAAGAAATTCGGTAGACCGTTGTTGGTACAATGGTGTCATTCTTACTATATTAAAACTTAATTTTTTAATTAATTTATGAATGCCAACAACTGAGCTGAAAGTGCTGGAATGATTACCACAGTCTTTATTTTTCTCCTATTTGTAAACCTCAACTTAGAAATTTAGAAGTAAGCATTTCCTTTATCTTAGTGAAGCAAGGGAGTGTTGTCCTCACTGTCCTTGGACAGGCATGCAGAAAAGATTCAGCATGACTCAGGCAGGCACAGCTGAGAAGGAAAAGCAGAAATACACATCTGGCGCTTCCTCCTCAGTGACTGGTTGGCAAGACGATTGGAGCTCTATTCCACATGCAGCACAAAGAGGATCTCATTAGGTGGCAGGCAGGGAGGGAGTTCAGCAGCTCACTGTATCCCTCTGCTGGCTGGGGAAAGATTGCTCTCTGATAATCCTTTTTGAACGTTCTGCTGGGGGCTTCAGCCTCATGGCCTGAATCTCTTGCCACTAGTTAGTCATGAACACTATTCATTTTCCCTTATCTTCTATTATTTGTCACTTCAGCCCTGTTCAACAAACTGCATTCCAATCTCTTCTACTACTACCCAAGTCCCTTTAATTATATCAGTAGGATACAATCAGGCTTCTGTGGAGGAATCCAGACATTGTGTTACACTCATGACCTGCCAAGACAGTGCATGGAGAGAGTCAGAAGATTCGGGAAGGGACCTTGAATCATCTGGTCTTAAAAACTTGCTCTGATAAGGAGTGAAAGCATAAATGCACTAGAGAACATTGCCTGTGCTGATCAGTCCTGCAGGGTGCACCTGACTATAAATATTAAAGACGTTTTATGGGCTTTGGGATTTTTGGTTCAAAGTCTTGGTTCAAACTAGTCTCAATTCAAACAAGTCTAGTTATAGTATGGCCACCCTTACTCCTCTGAAGTGGCGTGTAATCTAAGTAACTACTTTGGTAGAAAAATCACAAATACATCTGCCCAATCCTCTCTTCATAACACACACAGAGGCAATGAGCCCAATGTCCCTCCTTGAACCATGTTTTCAAACCTGAATGGAAAATCTTGCCTGTCGAGCTCTGCTCTCCGTGGTGCCCTTTGGCAACACACAATTGCCACATTCAGTGACTGTCAGTCAGACAGATGGCTGTAGTTAACTTTCACAACTGAAGCTGTGGGAAACAAAAGCAGTGAGCTACACGCCTGGCTCCCTGCAGCAGCATGGCAGAGATGTCCCTCTCCTTCCCTTCCCCTCTACTGTACCTGCAGTTCCACACCGTATCCCCCTGGGAGTGACCAAGGCAGCCTGTGCTGGGGTGCGGGATGTGCTGACCAGCCACGGAGTTTGGGCGTGCTTACTGCCTGAATGTCACCTTGTTTACTTGGTTGAAATCGGGTGGTGTGTCTAAAAGGTTTTATGAGGTGCCTACAGATGGGCAAACAAAAAAAAAAAAAAGGCAGAGTGCAAACACAGAACCCTTGTTTCCCTAGAAAACTGTCTGAAAATGGTCAATTGTAGTACATAGCAGTGATTTGCAATCATATAGCAGATTTCATTAATGGACTTCAAAAAACTTTATAATTAATTCTTTGAATTAGTAGCATGATAGCCATCCTACAGATAAAGCAAAGAGATTTTGAGGTCAAGACAATTTAAAGGAAGTTCAGTGACAAAACTTGCTGACTGCCAAACAAAGGTAAAATTTCCCTCTGAAAGTCACAGGGAGAAAACAGAATACATGGGGGAAACAGTGAAAATAATTGAATTACAGAAGGAAATTAAACAATACCATTTTCTTACTTGAGTTATAATTATTCTCCTAGATAACTTATTAGTAGAACATGCATTAAGCGCAGAATATAATTATTCATCTTAATTTTCTGTTCTTTCTTCTTGTATGCAAAGGAATAATTTACTTTCTTGAAGCAATAATGTTATAACCTTTAGATCCGAGGATTTTAATTTGTCAAAATGTAGGATTTTGCTTTATAAAATATTACCCTTTAGCAAAAATAACCAAAAGGAATTAATTAGGATTTAACTCTGGCAGTGACTTCATTGCCTTTAACAGGAGGCTAGCTGTGTGATTTACATCACTGACTTTAGAAAGTAAAAAGTATTTTACCTGTTTTACTGCTGATCAAAAGAACAATTTTTTCCAGTTCTCCCAAGTCAACAGCATCCAGCATAACTAGAAATGACTACAATCAAATTATTCAGTATTGTAATATTAAACCATGTTACTTAACTGTATGGTAAAATTTGAAAATAATATGTAGGAAGTACAAGAATGGATTAAAAGATAAATTTTAAAATACTTTCAGACAGAGTACCTCATTTTTCTCTCCCTGCTGTACATTGTGCAATGACTGGAGAAGAGATCTGTCCCCTGTGTCACTGTGAGTACCATATATACATGCATTCATATGCACTAAATTTCTCTCATTCAAAATATTTCTCGAAAATACTGTCACATGATACGTAACCACTGCAATATCAAGCAAAAAGAGATCTTGTTAAGACTGTGCCCCAACCTTGCACAGTTATTTGACAACATAGCATTGTACAGTCAGATGTAATTAAAAAATCAAGCACTGGAAAATAATAGTAAAAGTCAAAATTTTTTGCATTTTTTTTCCTTAATTTTGCCTTGTGATTGTTTTGCCACTGTTTCCCAGATCTGAAACTTGAGAAGTAAGGCTGGACCAGCCCAAAACAAAAATGAAGGGATTGTATTTGGAAGGTTTGATTCTTGGATCACTGCCTCAAAGAGCAGCAAGAGTGGACCTGCCCCAGGAGAGTGGACAAGGTAGGAGCCGAGCACAACCCCAGCTCAGGCAGCGCCCTCTCTGACCAGGTTCTGCAGCATCTGCATATGGCAGGCAGAGATGTCAACAGCTCCAGATGCAGCAAGCGGTGAAAAAGACCTGGGATCCATCCTGGTGATTGAGATGGGAGCAGAAGGAGAAAGAGCCAGAGAAGGACTGAAAATAAGGCTAAAGCATAGCTCCAAAGTCTGTGCAGAAGAGGGGGGCAGAGAGACAGCTAGAGAAAGATGCACATCTGATGTAGCTCAGGCATGGTCTGACCTGGAAATCCTCTACCCATCATGGCTGGAGGTCCCAGCTGAGTCCAGCCGAGGCAAATTAGATCTGTAGACTCATCATGACACTGATACACTGGAGTCAAGTACAGGTTGTATTCATGAACTTTGGGTCAGATCATACAGTGGGTAGCACTGGGACAGTCCATTGTACAAAGGGCGATTGAGGGAGATAATGTAGTCAAGGGTAGAGGGCTAAAATGCTTGAATAGTGGTCTTTGTTCAGGCAGTGAGGTCAGATTATCATAGGACAAGTGTAGGCAATCAAGATTTTATCTCTCTAGTGTAGTAAACAGATTGGAAAGGGGAAAGATGAAAGAAATCTCTGGAAAGAAATTGCATACAATAAGGGTAATACATATGAATGTTGCAACTCTGTTAATAAAATTCTAATTATTTCATAATGTCAATGTGAATTATGGCTCTCTGCTAAATTTGTGGAAATAATCAGCTTGAAGGTGGCATAATAGTTTTTTATTTCACCTTTTCAATATTTAATTGTTTTTCCTTAAAAACTACAGTAGTGCAAAATCAACCTTCTGAACAGCCCTGTGTGTGAGAGGAGAGAGACAGCACCATGTCATCCCTGGGGATTCCGGAGGTGTAAGCGTCTCAAAGGAAGGTACAGTAAAGGGAAACTATTTATTTATATACTCAGCTGGAGGCCTCTGCTCATTAATACACCCAAAGGCACATGTGTGCACTGCCAGACCTCGAGGGTCTGTACTCCGTCAACTGCGTTTTGATGGCTTCAATTAGCCATTAGCATATGCTTCACCACAATCCCATGCAGAATTATTTTGTTTAAAAAGGAAAATATAACTGAGATAAAATACTAAGGCACTCTGTGAATGACAGAGCTGTATCTGAAATTTAACATCACATGGCTTCTGGTTATGGGGAGTGTGATTAGCTGCTTTCCACTCCAATTAATACAATACTGGTTTTGCTTTTAGCTGAGAAAAGGGAGAAAATAAATTAGATTTAGAAAGCTGTCAAAAAGCATATCTGTTTTTCACAATAAATTGCAAGTAAGTTTGTGTGTAAAGATCACTTTGAACTCCACATGTACCACCTGCTGTGGAGCTGCTTAAAGCTCTCTTGGACATAAATGGCAAAGATTTGGGGGAATCGCTGTCCTAGTTTTTTTCTTCACTAGTTACAAATCCCTCCTTGGAGACATATAAAACATGGGTGGAAAAAATAAAAACCATAGAAATTATCTATTTCATTTGTTTGTTATTTTACCTAAACATACAGGTAATATAATACCTATTCCTTGTTTGCCATTTTTTATCTCTTTATTTCAGAATATTTACAAAGAATAAAAGTATTATCAAAAAGAAAAAGAAAAAAATATCAGAGAATGGGGAAATTATTTTTTCAACCAAGAGGTTGATAGAGCCAAGGTCATAAGGACTCCAGTCTCACTGCCCCTTTATCACCCATCCTTCATCTGCTGCATCTTTCTCTCCTCGTTTCTTTGTGCTTGAACTTGTATCCTGAATACTTCTGCACATGACAGTGATCAGTCCTCTGCAAGGGGTGCACTCATATGCTTTATGTTAACCTGAAGGTCCTCTTTATTTCAATTTTGTGTGTAGGAGATGAAAGCCGTTGAGCCCTGTTCTGTATCCATACTGTGTAAGTGGTCAGGTGAAAACACCTCTAAGCAAAAAAAAAACTAAGGCCTAGACATAAATTTTACATTTGCAATTGAAGCCACAATATGCAAAAAACCCCAAACCTCAGTCTCTGTTGTTCCTACTGAGATTATTCACATACTTATTTTGGATGCATTCAAACACCCCACTGGAACTGGGCCTTAAGTTCCAACCCAAAGTGTGTAGGGATAGTTCATTTTACGTCTACTTCAGCTCACTTTAGATGAGCTGACTTATTTTTTACCCAAGTAATTAATTTGTTTTCTGCATAAAACGCTATCGCAATTTGAATATTAGGTATCATTATTTGGTCTGTTAATTAAGTTAGTATTTGTTCCATCATATGGCAGCATTCAGTAAGCATCACATTGCAGAATAGGGTGGCTTTTAGGTGAAAGGATTTCTTTTATTTTACTTAACCAAGGTGACAAATGTAAGAATTGTTGAGCTAATTTTAGGAGACATAAATATTTGGAGTGTATAAAGGTAATAAAGCTGAAGTTTCTACATAGTTTTGAACTGTTATTTACTGAGAATATTTGTTTGGAATGTGCAAACAAACAAGAAAATCGCTTAATAGTAAATGAGCTATAAAAAATCATGTTGTTAATGTCAGTAATATGAGCAGCTGAGGACTAAACAAAAGAGAATAGAAATATTACAATATTGCAAGAAAAGGATATTTCTTATAAACTGTTCTTTGTAGAATATAATAATGCTCCTGTGCAATCAAATGAATATTGCATTTCCCACTTTATGGTACAGAAATTAAGCTGAGTGAGTAGTATTTTCCTTCATACATTTTAAATTCTTATCCAGTCTTTATGAATCATTAAATAAAGACAATAAAAACTTCTGTTTTGATAAAGGTTTCTATTGTAATATTAGGACATGTTAACCTCCTGAACCACTCTACTGCTTTGAAGTAGATTTATACCTACCAGAAAGTGCTTCTTTTAATGGCCACTGAATAGGGAATTCAATCCATCTGTCTCCATTAGGAGAAAGAGGATGTGTTTTATTTATGGTGAGACTAAAGGTATCCAGGGTTGATGTGTTCTGTATTTTAAAGTGACAAAGGCACAACTGGGATATGTTGCTTTCCAAACTCTGAAGACCAAGTCTCACTTTATAAAGCGTTCCCAGATCAGATGGTAAATGTACCTAGGAATCAACAAAACAATGAGTTAGTATCCAAACAGAGATACACAAATAAATGCATAGGTAGTTTACAGGAGAGGAAATTTGCTCCAAAGGAGTCAGCACAGTCCTGGACCCATTTGCATCAGTCTTGGTGCTAAAAGTCCCATTCAGTTCAAGGGCAGCAGAACCAGGTTGTCTGTAGGCTCTTAAGGACATTTTAGCTTTATCCTCTAGGGGCATTAATTGTAATTGTTCTATCCAATTCAAATGACATGAACCAATAATTTGTAATGTGAATAAGTAACGTTCATGCCATTTAAAATTATATGCATTGTTAGCTATGACTATTTGTTTGGGAAAAAAATAATATGCTTGATCATCATGAACTTGAGAAAGCCAGAAATTAAAAATGAAATCTGGCATGCAACTGAAAACTTCAGTTCTGATTTTCTTGAATATTTAAACAATAACACCTCCAATATTTACAGCACTACATGATTATTTCTCTTCAAAAGGAAACTCAAAGAAAATTTAAATATAGGCAAATCTATATATTATTTTACATCATATGTTATTTGGTTCTCAGTCTGATGTTCCACTTTGTTTTCCATGGAAACTGGATTTGACTTGCCGTTGCTTCCATAAAAAACCATAACCATTTTGGATATTTTTTCTGACAACTTTTCAAATTCTGATTTTGTTTCTTCTTGATGTTTTGTGAAATAAATCCTCCATCTGCCTTCTGAACAAATAAAATAAGGAAAATAAAAAGGAAAAAAATTAAGGATGTTTCTGCTTTCATATATTAACAAAGCTATCTGATATAAAATTCCTAAGACATGCTTTGTTCTACATCGGGAACATTATTTTATAAGCATGTCACCTGGGTATTGAGCACCTTCCTAAGTTTATTGCCATTTTTTTACTATTACAAAGTGGAAACTATTGTCAGTACTAGTAAGTATAATGACATATTGTGATGAAAATATTCTCACATTATTATTTCAGAGCTGATTAATAAAACAGTCAATGTAATGACAGAAGCTATACCTGAATTCATTTTCTCTCTTCTTAAAGGCCAGGCAGATGTGCTCCTCCTCTCCTGAACTTCTAATTTAAAAAAGATCAAATTAATATTGTTGTAGAACAGTGTCTATATGATAATAAAGGTCTGTATTCATGTCTGGTGAGACAGTTGATGGAGTATTATATAATTTAGATTAAAGATTTAACTAGGAAGTGTACAGTGTGATTTTCTATTTAAACACCATCTCCTAAACATCATCCTATTAAATGAGCTGACTCTAGGGCTGGGTCTTTACTAGGAAAATGGCTGTAACATGAAGATTCAAGTATTTTTCATCTTAAAGCATTTCTGTTTTATTTGTATAATTTATGCTCTGGATGAATGAGCACTAATTGGATGTCTTTAATGTCCATTCTAGGGGTTGATGTTCCTCCCACAGATATTAGTCCCTATTGATTACATTGGGATTTGCTATAGATCAAAGCTACTTGTAACCAAACATAAGAAAACTTCTTTTGATTTCATAACCAAGACTGGATTTTCCAATTATTGTATAAAGAAACTCACAGGATCATTTGTCCAAATCAATGAAGTCTAGTTGAAACAGAACTAAATATTCTTATTTGTTTTTTCAGAAAAGTACCAACATACAAACTAAACCAAAGCTGAAATTATTTGCTTTTGCACGTTAACAGTTTCCTCCTATTCTTTCTGGTTTGAAATGATCAAAAGTTAGAGATGATAAAGCAGAGGAAATGGATTGAACTGGAATCCTCTTCAGTCTCAAGAGGTTATTGCTGGGCAAGTGCCAGCAAATGCCCTGGGATTTAGGAAGAAAAAAAACTAGAACATGCTTTGTAATCTAAGGACTCATCTGTACTGTCAGTAAACTTCTCTGAGAGACAGGGAATAAATACATCAGTCTTAGAGGTACATTCTGGGCTTTGGTGCCTACTGATCTGGTTGGAGTGTGCTGTGGTTCCTCCCAGCTTGCACACCAGATTGTGTTGAAATCCATGCTTGGATTGAAACCATCACACAGGGAGGGAGGGTATACATTCCCTTCCTGTCTTGACAAAGAGCCACAGGCAGTGGGGTCAAAACTGCTCCTCTGTGGCCTGATTCCTCAGCATGGTGTCAGTCAAAACTATCTCCAGTTTCTGGCAAAACCTGTCCAAACAGAGTAGCATAAATAACATAGATCAGTCATTTTGAATACAACGGAGACATTGTCTCCACTGCTTAAACAGTTTTCCCTACTTTTTACCTTTTTACCTAGCAAGTAATTGGTATTAGAAGCTTAAAAAATAATTTGCAAGTATAGAAGACCTGTGAAAGGCAGGAATTTGTAAAAAGGAATAGGACAAATTTGTTGCCATTTACACCACTGAAAATCTGGAGTAACAAAGCAGAAATTATCCTCTGGCAAATAGTGGTGATTAAGTGGTACTAAAACATGAAGTGTTCAGACACACTAATTCCCTATATAATGACAATATTCTACTGGAATATCTTAAACCATAATTTGTTTGTAGAAGCAAATCATATAGCTGCATTCCCAGATTGGCATGAATTTCTTAGCAGATGATAGTTTGAAGATGGTGTTGACCTGTGGCATCCAGAATTACTGAGGCAGATCTTTTTCCATCATGTCTGTCTTTAAGCTATGTTTGCGCCATAAACAGTGTTTCTGTCCCTGAAGATGCTGACTCTTTCACAATAATCTTCTCCAGAAGCCAGTCAGACCCTCTCCCTTTTTCAACAACCATCCTTTACAGAATACCAATATCTACTGCTTCCACTTGAAAAATATCCACCTGAAAAATTCAGAATCAAAAAGTCACACGGAAACAGAACTGTGTAACTAAATTAGCCATGTATTTTGAAATACAAAAGTGAGAAGAAAATCAGGATTTTTAAATTAATTCAATAAATACCAAGAAAACCAGAGATGTTTAAACATGCTAAATGCCTGCATTAAGAAGTATTTATTCCCTTTGTGGTTCTGCAGTTTACAGCTAAACTACCTCTTTGCCCACACAGAACTATCAGTTGCTTTTCCAAAACTGATGTTTAATGATCTACAGGGAATTTATTTTAAACATATCTTGCTTTCAACACAATAGACCCCAAGGGCTACCATTTCAGAGAAGAAACACAGGGAAAGAGAAGGGCAGAAATGAGCATCACAGAAGGAATCTCTTAGGAAAGAATGACAAACTTGGTTCCAGATTTGGATTAACTTGTAGAACTAGTTTCAATATAAGTAATTGAATTTAAGGAAAAAAATAAAACTATGTTGAAATAAGTTCTGCTGTTCCCTATCAGTTAAAAAGCCACAATATTTTTACAATATTTAGAACAGTGAAGTAAGATTCCTAAAGAAAATTGTGATATATCAGACATTAAACACTTTCACAATACGTGATTCTGGGGTTTTGTGACTGTTACACCTATTTCATGTTTCCTCAGTGGAAAAACAGACATTACATTCTTGGCACAGAGACTTTCCACATTTTTTGCTTTATAGATTTATGAATTGTCATATCATTTCTACTAGGGCTGTTAACTGTTAAAATCTAGTGTTATTTGTGATGGAATTTCCACCATGATTTAAAGATATAAAGATGTTTTTGAAGGGCCTAGGTAGCAATAATGATGAAAACACTTGAGTCCTGAGAAGTCTACACAACATAATTCACACTGAAGTTGCTCTGCCAGAGCAAGAGGGCAGCAACCCTTAAAGGTTTACACAGAGATGAAACAGAGAATAGCAGTTCTCTTGCTCCACCTGTCACAATTTCTTTCCTGGATGCGTTTTCCAGCTGAAGAACTGATGAATGATTTGTGTCACAAAGACAAGCCTAACCAGCTTGCACCTTAACAATAAGACACAGCATAAGCTAAAATATTGAGCTTAAAATTGCAGATAGTATATGACAATCTACTTTTAAAAGAATCCCCAGAAACAGAAAAATTTTAAATTTGTTCTTCAACTT
This sequence comes from Machaerirhynchus nigripectus, assembly GCA_013397975.1. Taxonomy (NCBI): domain Eukaryota; kingdom Metazoa; phylum Chordata; class Aves; order Passeriformes; family Dicruridae; genus Machaerirhynchus; species Machaerirhynchus nigripectus. The sequence goes on from VZRQ01001507.1 coordinate 28,118, forward strand.
TTTTTTCTTGTTTTTCATTAAGGTATGTACATGTGAATAGGAAAGTTTGTGTGCTTGTGAACTACACCTTTAACAGTCTCCTAAAAATCATAATCAACCTGAATAAATCCATAACTCCTAGACTGAAAGGCCATGTTAGTCAAAAACTGCTACAGTGCACCATCTAATCATCACATTTGCATTATCACTCTTAAGTTATCATGTGAAATGGGAAAATGAGACAATGATGTTAAGGAAGAAATCTGAATGAGGCATTTGAATAGCTACACTTCCTTACAAGGAATCAAAGTTATCAGCTGCTTAGTGAATTTAGCAGCAGAGCAAATACATTGGAATGGCTGAAACTCTAGATAGAGTGCAGAACTTCAGGAAAAAAGGCTTCTCTTCCTCTTTTCCTTAGCTAAATAAAAAAATTAAGGTTTAGTGTCAGCAGTACCATTTTATTCTATTACCTACTGGAGTAATTTCATGATTGAATGCCATTAATTTGAACTCTTAATTTACCTTAATTGTGATATTAATTTGATCACTCCTTTATTCCACGTTCAATTGCATTGGTAAGGTTATACCATCATGCCTGAATAAAATAATTTGTTACATTTATTAATTAAAATGTATTAAAAATACACACAGGAGGTGACTGAAAAACACAGACTGGAGCAAGAAACAGACTCCTGTGTCTGTTAATAATAAAATATTTTAAGTTCACAAAATGTGAAAATTTATCCTAGAATTGCTGCCAGTTCTTGCAAATGATCATGCTTATGTTAATGCATGATTGTTGAGGTTTAACCCCAGGCAGTATCCAAGCCCCACAGAGCTGCTCTCTCACCCTCTCACCAGCAAGATCAAGGAGAGAATGAGAAGGGTAAAAGCTAGAAAATTCATGGATTGAGATAAAGTTTAATAGAGAAGGCAACAGCCATGCACACAAGCAGAGCAAACCAAGGAATTAATTCACTGATTCCCATGGGCAGGCAGGTGTTCAGCCATCCCCAAGAGAGAAGGGCCCCAGCACATGTAGTGGTTACTTAGGAAGACTAATGCATCACTCCAAATATCCCTTCTTCCTCCTTCTTCCCCCTGGTTTACATACTGAACATGATGCCATATGGTCTAGAATATCCCTCTGGTCAGTTGGGGTCACCTGTCCTGGCTGTGTCTCCTCCCACCCTCCCATGCACCCCCAGTCCCCTCACCGGCGTGGCAGCCCAAACAGCAGAGAAGGCCTTGGCTCTGTGCAAGCCCTGCTGAGCAATAACAAAAACATCTCTGTGTTATCAGCCTGTGCCCAGCACAAATCCAAAATGGAGCATCATACCAGCCACTGGGAAGAAAATTAATTCTACTCCAGCCAAAACAAGCACAATTATTTTATACAAAACACACAAGAAAGCTCTTGTCAGATACTTGTTAGAATAATTTCTTCTTAAGAGAAAAGACTTTTCCAGAGAATGACTAATTTAGTGGCATGATCATCAGCATCTCCAAAAAAAAATCTGCTGCAGTGATCTGCTCTTGGAAAGGATAGTTAGGAATATAGGAAAAGTACATACAATATTCTGCTGGCTTCTAGACTTGAGCCAAGTGGGGTTTGACTTGCACCAAGTTTGATGGTTAACATACTTTTAGTACTTATTAACTTAGTGACTTAATAAATCAGGGGCAGCATGTACTATGGGTTATCTGTAACCTGGAGGATCCAGCCACAGAAAAAAAGCAAGTTTATATATACAGTTAACACACAAAAGGTTTTCCAAATCCTTTTTCCTCTGAAAATAAGTATATTTTGATGGAATAAACATTTGTAAAAACTTTGATGTTTGGTTTGTGTTAGACAAAGTACTTTACCATTTTTCAATGTGCCATTTTAACAAGCTCACTTTAGAGCATGTAAAATCTTGCAAATCCGTGGTCAAATCTGCAGACTATTCCTACATCTAATAAACTGCAAGCAACTATTAAGTAGACTAGAAATTGTGTCAACTGGGGTAAACTCACTTCACAGACAAGATTACATTTTCTCTTTATGTGTACATTTCAAAATCTACATAGTGTAATGAGCTTTATTGTAGTCAGGAGACCAAAAACGAACAGAGAAAGACAAGCAGCCATAATTGTTACAGCTGAAAACAATTGGCTAGAGATAATTTATTTGCTAAATTTAATTCACTGTTCTCCTCTCAGGCTGTCTGCAAACAGACAGATTATGACATATATTTCATTCTAATTTTATGAAATTCAATTATTATTAAAAATGTAGCTAATATTTTTGTAGATTCATATGAGACCATGAATTAGGCATAAAATTTTCTAAATATTTGAGTTGTTGACAGGTCTTGTATGTCACATGATATTCTATCTTTTATTTGTCTTACAAATGGGGACCTTTTAAATTACTGGAGGGTTAATCCTTCTGCAAAAAGGGAAAGAGAGAGGAAGAAAACACACAGAAGATAAGCAAACCTATAGAATATGAAATTTATCTTTATCATTTTTCCCTAGGGAAAAAATGTTAATTGTTTTCTAGTTACTACTAGCAAATTAGGTTTGAACAGAGAAAAGTCACCTTAAATATTGATAATAATACATATTGTCTAATTCAACAGAGCTTATATTGAATTTTCTCAGAATAGCATTAAAGCAATTTGTGTGTATGTACAGCCCACTAAATTTTCTTAATTAACATTGCCTGGAGAAAGATATTCTCCAAGACTGAGCAGCTAAGATTGACAGTGGTAGAGCCATACATCCTCTGTGACCAAGAAGAGCAGCCCTAGCAAAACCAGAAGTGGCATTTTTTGTATTTCTAGGCTAAGAAAATAAGAACTAAAAAATTCCTTTAGAACAATCATTCCAGCAAACCTTTCAGAATATTTAAAGTTTGTTTATTTCTTAACTCCTTTTCAGATTTTCTTCAAATGTTTCTTTCTTTTCCTGGCATCCCTGTTTTGAGCCTTTTCTTTGCATCTATGACCCAGTTTGACTTTATCCAGCACACTTCTGTGTCAGTGCTGGCAACATATCACTGTTTGCAGCAGCTGCAATAGCTCTTGTAACAGAAGAAGCATTTGAACAGTCACTGTGCAATATTTACCTTTATAAATGCCAATCATTTCACAGGCTTGGTATTGAGCCTTGATGGTTGGTTAATGACGATATTCCCAGCAGAACTGAAAATGGCAAGTCGAGACACACCATATGCTTCATTTCATCAACCTGTATGCACAAGTGATTTCCCATACTGCTAATGTTAGTATCATTTTAATAGGCTTTTATTGGAAAAGGAGTCAGAGTGTCTAGATAAAGGACCTTTTCTATTAAGCTCAAGCGAACCTATTGATTTGCTGCCTGATTATTTTGACCTCACTTGTTAATTTGGAGAAACTCCACTGAAAACAAAGGAGTTTTAACACAGGTAGGCAAAATAAAAGCCCCTGTAACACTGAGCCCAAATCAGAAACACTGTGTGAACATTCCTGGAAAAGGAGAAAAAAGGGAAAAATTACTTTTGCCCCTTCAAACTCTGGTCCTATGGGCTCTTCCAGTTGTGCTGAACAGAACTGCTCCACCCTGTCCCAAATGCTTGTCACATCACTACCTTCTCTTAGGTGGACCTTATCACCTTTTTAGTTGTGCCAGGAAAACCACAAAATCAGCTCCAGCCAAATTTTATCAAGATAGACCAAGCGAAAAAGCCCAAATCACTAATGATATTAACTGCTTAAACTAAATAAACATTTGGACAGAGCAAATGTATGTCACTGTGCCAGAAGATTTCAGAGGTGGAAACACTGGGTGGTAAGCAGCAGTGATGACAAGCACTGGTAGCAGTGCAGTCTTGGCTCAATACAGTGGAAGGATGAAAAGTGCCTCTGACTGTGCCCTCACTGTCTTGAAGTCAGTGTCCTGTACAAATGCTTCTTTAAAAATAGGGGTTTTCAGGCATCTGAAAAAGCCAACCCAAATTTCCTTCTAGACTCACATTTCTGCAAGCTTGTTTTTGTATTATGTTAAATTTTCAGCTATAAATTCATTGAAAATTTTTATCTCTGCATGAAAAAAGTAATGTAAATTATAATGAATGAATAATTAGAGGTTTCTGATAACCTACGTTTATCATAGTTTATCAATCTTCAACAAAATTAGTGAAGGATCAGTGAAAGAATAGGGGTAGTGAAAAACCCCAAATATATTTTCCCTGCACTGACCTTATGTTAATTCATTTAGTATGTCTGGAAAGAAATCTTTTTGAAACAAGATTTCTATGCACAAAACAGAAATAGGAGCAAGAAAGGATAGGGGCATCTTATAATGGTCAGCAGCTATGACCATTCAGCTAACTAGTTAAAGACATTTCAATCAGACTTTATGTGAAATGTATTTAATAAAATGCAAAAGTACTGTTACATAGACCAGTATCATCAGCCACATCCAAAGCTGTAATCATAAATTATATCAAGCAAAAGAGATAGAAAAATCAAACCAAAACAACAACAAAATAAACAAATAAAAGACAGTCATCACTTTGGACAGATTCAACCCCATCTGATGCAGCCTGATTGTTGGACTGATTTAATAACAGTCCAAGTTTGAGATCTGGTTTAACAGGCAAAGAAAATAGGATGAATGTAATTTTCTTCAACTTCAGCAATGCATATCATTGTATAATATTTTGATTAAGACACTATAATCAAATATAATAATGGGATAATAAAATGTCTAACTTGTATGTCTCCAAGTGCAGCTGTAAACAGAGAATATTTTCAAGCACATTTCATTGCAGTGAGGCCAGTTAATAAGCTTATGCACTTCAGTATTTCCATGATTTATCTGGAAAAAAACAAGATTTCAGAGATTATGCAAATACTGTCTCCAGTTATGACACTTGAAGAAGTAGAGTGCTAAACTGAAGAGTACTCTGAAAAGATTTGTGAGAGTTAATAAATCACAGGAAAGCCTTCCTTTCAGTGAATCAAGCAGAATAATCTATTTAACTTGTCAAAGGCATACTGATTTTCTTATTGTCATAAATACTGTCAAAGGCAGTAGAAATTTGGTGTAAGAGAGGTATCCAAACTAACAGTCAAAATTATGAAAAAATTCAGTTCCTAGAAGTTAGACAAATTTAGACAGAAAATAGTGTGAATCTCTAATATTTAAAAGAAGAAAAAAAGCATCCTTAAGCTTTGAAACAACTTTCCAGCTAGATTTAAACTTCATCACTAGTAGCCATTCATTTGGAGTTAGATATATTTTCTAAACTATTTAACTTGAACTGAATTTAATTTAGTTCTTTCTGCATTGATGAAAATGACTGAATATTTTATTTCCTGAAAAATGCACACTTGTATTAACCGTAACTATTTTAAGATTTTTTATAAACCAAACTAATAAATTTAGCTGCATTTTATTTTAAAATTACCTTGTTTATCAAAACCCTGAAATGAACAGGGCATAAAATTCACTTACCCAATTTGGCCTATCTAAAATAAGCCTATATAATATGACAATTTCTTGAAATAAAAGCAGCAGGTACTCTCTGAGGTTAACTAATTTCATTTTAAGATAAATTTCCAAATGAAGAGAGAAGGTAACCATCACTCCCTTTCTGCAGCAGATGCTTAAACCATCATGTTAGAACAAATGTGTATGATACAGGCAAGTAAAACTAAGTGAGATGCATTTCAGCTTTAGAAATGTCACTTATGTGATTTATTTTTAAGATCTACATAGGCAGAATGAAGTACTGCCCTCTTGCAGTTAATTTTAGCATTAATTAATTTTGTCCAGTTTTTAATTTTTTGTAGCAAAGTTTTACATGCTTTCTCACCCTGCAAGAGTATGTCAGGAAACCAAAATTAATGATTCACACAGCTCTAATCATTGGCCAGTGCTGTGTAGGCAAGCTGGGTGATTGCAATGGTGTGTTCTGACTCTGCCCCTTATAAATCTCTCACTGACTGTAACCACTGACTGGGAAATGCCATCCTGGAGGTACCGCTAGAAACTGCACATGACTCAGGTATTTGCCACTAGGATTTTATAAAGCTTTAGTAATGTTCTTTCTTTCTTTCTGCATTTCTCCTCACAGTTTCTGAGAACTTTCACAAATCTTTCCTTCACTATGGTGGTATTACATATTTTCCTAGTTCCCATCTGATTAATCCTTCTGCTCAGTGGATTTAAACGTGGTGTAACCAAAAGTAGAAGTCAAGTGGCCAAGGTGAGCAGCTCCGGTGCTGGCACGGTCTGCATCTGAACACGGCAGTGTGGTGCACAGGGGAGCTTGCTAAAGGAAGCTCAGGGGTAGCAGAGAGAGCCCCCAGGAGCCCGCAGCTTGTGCCACAGCAGGTAACAGGACTCAGGGCGAGGAGCAGGGGTGGCCAAGTTCCCACCATGTATAGAAAAAAGCCCCGAGGGAGTGCAAGCAACCAGGAGCACCACCAACAAAGCAGGCAAAGGCTGAGGGGAAGGTTGAGGTACTTATTGCTATCTTTGCCTCAGTCTCTAATAGTAAGACCAGTTGCTCTCCAGACCCTGAGATGTGAAACAGAGAGCAGAATGAAGTCCCTGCAATCCAAGGGGAAAGGACCAACAACCTGCTACAGCACACAGACACACACATGCTTGGGGCTCGATGGGATTCACCTAAGCCTACCTAGGGAGCTGGCAGAAGTACTCACCAAGCCTCTTTCCATCATTTACAAGCAGTCCCAGCTAACAGGGCAGGTCCCAGTTGACTGGAAATTAGGAAATGTAGAATCCATCTACAAGAAAGGTTGAAAAGAGGATCCAGGGAACTACAGGCCTGTTAGCCTGACCTCAGTGCCATGGAGCAGATCATCTCAAGTACCATCACAAAACACATGCAAGACAATCAGGGGATCAGGCTCAGCCATCATGGCTTTATGAAATGCAGGTCCTGTTTGACCAACCTGATCTTCTATGACATGTTGACCTGCTAAGTGAATGAAAGAAAGGCTGTGAAGGTTTTTTAGCTGGACTTTAAGAAAGCCTTTGATAAAATTTCCCACAGCATTCCCCTGGAGAAAATGGCTACTCATGGCTTGGACGGGTGCACAGTTTACTGGATAAAAACTGTCTGCATGGCCAGGCCCAGAGAGTGGTGGTGAATGGAGTTAAATCCACCTGGTCACTATCAGTGATTTGGATGAGGGGATCAAGGGCACCTTTAGTCAGCTGGCAGACACCACCAAGTCGGGTGGAAGGCAGAAAGGCTCTGCAAAGGGATCAGGACAGGCTGGATCAATGGGCCAAGGCCAATTGCATGAGGTACAGCAAGGCCAAGTGCCAGGTCTTTCACTTGGGCCTCAACAACCCCATGCAATGCTACTGGACTGGGAAAGAGAGGCTGGAAAACTGCCTGGTGGAAAGGACCTGGAGATTCTGGTTGACATCTGCTGAACATGAGCCAGCATGTGCCCAGGTGGCCAAGGCAGCCAAAGATGTCCTGGCCTGTAACAGAAATAGAGTGGCCAGCAGGACCAGAGAAATGATTCAGTGATTGTTTCCCTCTACGTGGCACTGATGAGGCCACACCTTGAATCCTGAATGTGTTCAGTTTTGGGCCCCTCAATACAAGAAAGACATTGAGGTGCTGGAGCAAGTCCAGAGAAGGGCAGCAGAGCTGGTGAAGGGTCTTGAGCAGAAATCCTATAAAGAGCAGCTGACAGAACTGGGGGTGTTTAGCCTCGAGAGAAGGAGGCTCATAGGGAGACCTGATTGCTCTCTACAACTACCTGAAAGGGGGTTGCAGCCAGGTGAGGGTTGGTCTCTTTTCCCAGGAAACAAGGCACAGTACAAGAGGAAATGGCTTTGAGTTGCACCTGGGGAGATTTAGATTGGATATAAGGATAAATTTGTTCACTGAAATGGTTGTCAAGCATAGGAACAGGCTGCCCAGGGAAACTTGTGAGTCGGCATCCCCAGAAGTATTTAGAAGACACGTAGTCAGGGACACGGTGCAGTAGTGTACTTAGTGATGCTGGGTCAATGGTTAGACTTGATCTTAAAGGTCTCTTCCAACCTAAACAATTCTGTGGTTCTATGATGACCAGATTGATTTAGTGTTCATTTCTGTATAACAGCAACTTGGCCAAAGCCTGCCACTGTGATTAATACATTTGGATCAATGACATTTGGCAATTATTTAATCATTATGTCAGGCATGCTTTCCGTAAGAGAAGGTTTATCTGCAGTCACAAAATAGCAACACTGTCGATGTGATGGGATGTTATTATTACAGGCAAATACTGGTTTCCTACTTGTGACCTCAGGACACTGTCCTGTATTCTGACCCTTCTTAGTGTATTCTGGCACACATGGACTTTTTCCTGAAGTTTGTTTTTTTTTTTTTTNTGGCCTTTTTCCTGATGTTTTTTTTTTTTTTTTTTTTTTAGTTGTCAGTGCTTAATCTGTGATTGCTGAAACTGAACACCAACAGTCACCTCTCACTGACAATTTTTGTATGTGCTGCAGTTACCATGGCACCAACCTGAGCAGTTGATGTCTAAATATAGGGCAGGATAAAGGATATATCTTTTCAAATTCTAATAGAATGAAGTAAAAATTGTCAGAGAATTTAGTGCTTCCATAACATGGAGTACTTAAAATACTGGCCACTTTCATAAAACCTAGATTCAAATACTTAAATATCAGTCATAATATATTCAGTGTAGTTTACTGTTTTTGATGGAACTGATCTGAAAAAAACCCCACATTCTCAAAGGGGAAATTTTTGGATAACTCACAGCCATATGACAGAGCATACAGCAAGTCTATCAAAGGCCATAAAAAGAAGCATCAAGAATCACATTTGCTGAAAACTGTTGGCTGTCAGGAGCAACATGGAGATACTGTAAGGATTTTACACAACTGGGCCCTGGTTTTCACCAAATGTATCCACTGAGTGTACTTGGTTCAAGAAAGCGTTCATAGCAGGTAACATGTATCAGGCTTAAACTGACTCACGAAGCATGAATAAATACTATTAGGGTTTCATGGAAGCTGAACTGCATGAAGAAGTGTGCTGAGATCGCTTTGTCTATCCTCGCAGTTTTTAGGAGAACATCAAACAAGGCATCCTTGTCATAGCAATTTGAAAGAATATGGTTCTTGCACGACAAGTCCTCACACTCATTTGTCTGAGCAGACCACCAGCATCTCAGCTCTCTTGGTGACAGGGCTGCTATCTCTCAGGGGTGAGCTGCTCAGGGGCTTACTGGTGAATTAATAATATCATGCACATTGCTTTGCCTACAAGTTCTCTGATGGTCTCACAGGTGTAAGGACTTTGGAAAGGCACAAATCAACTTTTCAGCTATAAGATGCTAATTCACTCTTTTACTATCATGTAACTTAGCTCATGAAAATAAAAGACCTGTTAAAAGAGAGAAAAATATCTCCAATACACTGCAAACTTCACGGAATGTTTAAACATTTCCATGTATTTCTGCATAGCTAAACTGTTGCTTGTAGCAGCCCTGACATTCTGTGAAGACTAACACCATATTTTGATGTGATTTCCAACAGAAACACTGTTCCAGTTCACTAGCTGTTACTGCATAGTCAGGGGAAAAATTATTGCAAGGAAAAGCACATTTTAAAATGTCAGAACAACTGTTAAGATTCAGAATGCAAATTCTGCCTGTTATAGTCCAAATCCCCTAAACCACCAAGTGCAGACTCTCTGACTGCAGGGGTGCTTGGCACAATATGTGATTGGACTGGTGTAGAAAGAGACATTCTACACTTGAGAGTCTTTTTGGAGATTACTTTTAAAGGCAAGAAAACATTGGGAAATTTCCAAGACATATCATGAAAATTGCTGCTGCATAGGCAGGGGCCTTGCTTGCAGAATGTTTTTTTACTTTTCAATTAACCAAATACCTTTATTTTCACTGAACAAAGAGTGAGTCAAGACTATAATGTGTTTCTCTATTACTTATCTACAAGCAATTTCTTTTTAGAGCCCTAAAATACTCCTGTGCTGATATCTACATTTAGAAGTAGAAGGATACTCTGTTACATTCACACACTGCTCCTATAAAAAGTCAAATAAATAATGAAGACGTGGCTACATGCCAGATCTGTATCTGACTCTGTAAGACCAAAAAATTCTGAGCTAAACTGAAGTAGATGCAAATACTATTTAAGTACCCTTCAGGTTTATAAATCTTTGTGGTTCACCTTTGCTTTCCTAGTCAACATTTCTAGATGTGCATCCCTGGTCCCTCTTCATTGAAAACTAGCAGTCTAGAAATCAGACTGCTCGCTTGTGGCACTATGATTTAAGGAGAAATCCTTTAAAACTTATATTAAACTAACTTTACTTCATGAGGACAAAAGGACTGCAGCTCTAAAATTCAGGTAAATCAGCTTATCAGTAAACCATAATCTGAACTTCAGCATTAGGGAAGACAAATGTGACTTTATCAAAACGAAGTAGCCTTATCCACAGTATTTAATCCCTTAAAAATAAAGATTTAAACTCTCCAACTTTTCTAATGACTATGTATTTCAGGCAGGTGAAATCCAGTAATACCCACTTACAATTTCCACTGAATTGACAAGGCTGGGGTTAGTTAGGAGCTGAGCTCCACCTAATCACACATGTCATGTCTCTGCTTTGGCTATGAGTCCAGGCTGATGTGGAAGCTTGCACCCTTAGAGAGACTCTCATTTGTTTGGCAGCCAACACCAAGAGCAGAAAATAACTTACTAGTTGCAAGACACTGGTGGATGTTTTTTCCTAAACTTTAACTATTCCAACCCAAATTTTCTGTAACAGTTGTTTACTGTTACTGAAATCAGAATCTTTATAAAATTGTTTCAATCCTCAAATTTGTTTTCAAATAAGGAGCCAGAGTAAATACAAGCAATTTTTTTATTCCATGTTTAAAATATCTTGTGGTCTTTTCAGCTGAAAATTTCACTCCCTCTGTCCAGAGCTTCCAATGGGGACAAGGTTTTATGTCAAAGATGTGCATTTTGCTGTAAATCTACCAATGCTTCTGCAGCACATTCGGTGCCTAAACTCCCTCTAACTTCTGCTTATACTGCTTATACATCAAGGAAATGCATCTCTGGCAGCAATACTGGACTTTGACTGGTCTGTGTCTATGAGCTGCAAGACTCACTCCTGCACAGTGAATGAATGATGACCCTTCCGGTAGACATGAGAAAACTACAGAGGGTCACACCTGACTGTCTGGAGAGAGACCAAGAGCCAGTCTGAGGGGTAGACAGCAGAGACCAGGGAAAGGTGCCATAGTCTGAAGAATGGCATGGGCAGGAAAGAGGTATTAAGAGGAAATTGAGTCTTTTAATAGTTCTATTGTGAGGCAAATATGTAGGAAAACCAATGGCATGTCACTGAAGACTTTCAACGTTTGCAAAATTGAATATTAAAGTGCTGTGGCGGTTTGGGCCAAATTCCAGGGAAACGTCCAAAAGGATCATCTCCTCAAAGGAAGACAGGTTACAGCCACCCCTCCCCCACCAGGTTTGGGGAAAAAAAATATTTTCCTCAGAGGAATGTGAAAGAGAAAACAAAAACTATCTATTTAACAAACACACAGGAAAAGAATAATAATAATGCTAAATAACAAGAACCTCTCATTGTGAGAGAAAACCCGCAAGATTTTAAAGACCTTCTGTGGGTGTGGTCTCTCTCTCTCCTTCTCCTCGGAGCTGGGTTGGCGTGGGGGCCCCCCTCCAGGCTGGCGGAAGGTCCCTCGGTGGGGTTCTGATGTTCTGGTGTTCTGAACAAGTCCAGAAGAGAAGAAAAAAGGAACCAAAGTCCCGGAAAAACCACTCTCTGTCTCTCTCCAAAGAAGCAGAGCTGAAAAACGTGCTGAAAAAGCAAGAGAAGTGCTACCTCTGCTCCTCAGCAAGAAGCAGCTAATCTCTGTGTCCTTGAAGTACTGTTTGAAAAGTTCGCTCAGTTTTTTTCTCTCTCTCCTGCACTCAGTTTTAAAGGCATAGAAAGGCAGAGGAATCATGTCTGGGCATAGAGCCGTGATAGGGATACACAGCATAAAGTCACCCCAAGACAAGCACTGGATACAGTCACTTTATTACCTGTCAGTATTGCTAGTGTCAGCTACATAAGGACTGGTATTTCCCACATAAGGTAGAGATATTGACAGACACACACACTTACAATCACAGAGCATTGCAAACTGGAATTTCTACACTTCCATATTCCCACAAAATCCACATGAATTGGACTGGGTTCTAAAAGTGGAAAATATCTTGCAGAACTTATAAGTATACCTTTCCTTTAGTGAAATTTTCATCTCCTTTTCTAACTAACTTTCTTCTTCCAGTATCTCCCAAGGGGCCTTGCAGCATGACATAGACATCTCTATCTGTCCCTGACCCAGGAGTAGCTCCTGTAGTGATGTAGAGAATGTAGCTTTTCACTGTGGGGAAAAAGAGATCAAAGGTTTACCAAACTTAAACCAGTTAAAATATATGTTATTTAATAAATTACTAGTATTATATTTTCATGTTTCATCCTATCTGGATTGATCAGAAGACCAAAATATATTGTAATGCTTGGAAAAGCACATTGATGCACTGTAATTAGAGTTTAAGAACCACTATTATGAAGAATAATAAACTAAATAATTTGAGTGGGCCTGAAACACAGGCAGGAGGAAAAAAATTTAAAAATAAACACATAACAAATTGGTATAAAAACATGTAAATAATACTCTATCACCACTTGTATGCATTTAAATGCATGACACTCAAATGAAAAAGTTCCTAGGCTATGGATGATACTAGATCACTCAACAAGTACATCCCTGCTCAGATCCTCATGGAGTTCAAATGAAGCTGGACTCTGTCAGAAAGATACCAGCTTTTGTATTTCCACTGGATCATGGTCCAGGCAGTGGCTGTTCACTCTGCACTGTGCCAGTTGGAGTTACTGGCCTCAGGAGAGGAGATGGTGTGTCAGAGAACACACAGTGTGAACACACGACCCTTCAGCTGAGCACTTGCTGAAAGGCTGCTTATATAAAATACCTGTTTGTACTCCCAGAGAAATGCATAACACACTGGTGATATGGCCTCTAAAATGAGAAAGAAATCACATCCCCAAAACATTCAATTGAAAATGAGAAAAAAAATGTGGGGAGAGGTAAAGAAAAAGCATCTGTCCTCATGTTAAATGCACCTCAGAAAGAGAAGCTGCATTTTTAAAGATTTAAATATCTGTGCTCTTCCAGAAAGAAATCTAAGAAGTATTTAAAAGCAAAGAACTTTCCCAGGGAATATCTCAGCATTACTCTTCTCAAATTCATATTCAAAAAGCTTCTGCCTGAGTGCTTTGTTTGATACTAACTTTGAAAGTACAGCAAAAGAGGTAAGGAATATACAGATTACTTCTGTGCTTGATCTAAACTCTTAACTTCTGGAGTAGTCTAGGATATTGTCATGGTAGAATATTCATTTAGAGTAAGAGCTCTTCCACTCTTCTCTAACTTAAATTATAAAACCTTGTAGGAGACACAGAGCAAACTAAAAATATCCAGTCTTGAGGGGACCAAGACACAACTCTGATGGAGCTTGACGACATGCAACTACTAGGTCACAGAAAAAGAATGCCTGAAATACTAGGAACACAAACAACAAGAGATCTGTTCAGGCTGGGGGGCATAGATCTCCTTGTCTGAAATTACAGTACAAGAGTTATTTCCTCTGTATTTCCCTTGTTTAGTCTGAGAGAACCAGATCATATTACTGACAAAAAGCTGAACTCTGAGTATGGTTCAAAACCCTTTTAATAGTTTCAGTGCCATAGTTTTGCTCTTTTGTGTGTCACAAACAGATACCAATCAGACTTGAGTGCACAATGCTCAGCTATAGGATCTAAGATACTGGTTTTAAACCCTGGAGTGGACTGGACCTAGCCATGCATCACCAGGAGGGAATGAACAGAAAATATCTGCAAAATACTTTGGACTGCTCTGAAAATGGGCCATCATCACTGACCAAATCTCTTCCAGTGTTTCTAATTTGTGACAAACCTTCTGAAAAAGGAGACCCAGCTGTGACAACTGGCAGCTCAGTCACTCTTCCTCCTTCTTCATCGGCAATGTTATGACAAAATGGGAATTCTAGAACATTTTTAGTTTCTCTGTGTTGAAGCTTTACCTTAGCAAAGAAATAAAATGAAATAACTTCAGCATCTGTTGTGCTGTAGCGCAAACTATAGCTAAAGACAAACTATTAAACAGCTATGACACATCATCTCAAAATTTAAAAATAAGAGGAAATATTTTTTTCTAAAATGCTTTTGAAAACAGCCTTTTAAATCAGAAGGAATAGATATCTTTCCCAATTAAAGATAATTAAAATGTTGTCAACATTATTGCTGCAGAGACTGCAGTGAAGGAAAAAAATATTTGGAATTGTTCAAAAAGGTCCCTTTATGTAACCTATTCATCCAGCATATGGAAGAAAAAGAAGTGTTGATATGGGTACATTTCAGCTTGTGGGAAATGTCAATATGCCACAACATTTTTCAGTGCAGAATGTTTTCCTATTCTAAGTAACAGGAGAAAGAAAAAGAAGTGTTTCTGGGAAAAAATTAAGAATTAAGAAATAAGAAATTAAGAATGCTTTCTGGTGTGTATATGTATCACTACATATGTATGACTTGAATACACAGAGTTTGATGCTAATAATTTCACTCTCTATGGAATTCTGTGTAGAAACTAAGAAAATGGTGATCCTGAGATAAGTAGTTTATTCTTACTATAAGAAAACATATTTTAATAATGAGATCTCTTACACTATGGTACCATCAGCTACACTAAGAGATAAATTTCTATTTTCTAAACTATTTAAACCTAGGTGAGACAACATATTTGAAAATACATTGTAGGACGTAACCCTGCTTTGAAAACAGCATATGTAATTCACTCATTCAATTCTTCATGACCTAACTCACTAAAATGTCCAAACCTTAAAGCCAGTAAGCAAAACCAGCTTTGGTTAGGAATTGTCACTGGGAGATGGTAGCATTATTTTGTCTTCAAAAGACTCAGTATTTTTCATTATGACAGACATGCTGAAAATACTTTTTTAAATGCACTCTGAAGTATAATGCTAGCACAATTTTCCTTTCATAATAATATCTACATTCCAGAACAGTTTATTGAAACTCAGGTTTCATTTACTGTGTTTTATTTCTTCAAGAAGTGAAAGAAGCAAGAATGAAGATATTAGCTATTACATGCTGCAGAAATAAAGCATATCTTAATTAATTTTGTTCCAGGCATTATTTTATAATAATTTCAATTTCCTCAAAAAATCAGGATTATTATTTTATAATTATGGCTATAAGAATGAATTCTGAATCTAAATACGGAGTTCAAGAAACTGCACCTGCATTTACTTTTGATAGAAGGGTGACATCTCAGACTCTCTGGAGGATCAATCTTGTAAAATCAAAACAAAATAGCATAGAAATGACTACACTGATTTTAACCAGCAGTGTAAATACACTGCTAAGCTGTCTTTAATAACAGATATTATCCACAACCTCCTATACCAACCTAGTTATTTCATACAAGGATTTCATACAAGGATGCAGCCAGTCCTGCTATAAAAACCATGGAATGGGAGGAAATGTCTTCCTAAAATCCAAAAAATTTACAAATATCCCAAAGCAGGGAAATTTATAATTTCTTTCTCTACCTCTTCCTCCTACCTGAGGTAAATGTGCATCTTTTCCTTATTTATGTAAATGATGCTGATTTTTTTAAACTGAGATTTGAGTTATTGTTCTGAGCTAGTGAATTAAAGCAGACTAATACATGTCACTGTTTCAACTGCCAAGTTTCTGTTCTGAAATTTTTGCTGTGATCTACTGTCTCCTACAATACTCCAGAAGCAGTCTTTATTTTGATAGATTTGTTGGATGACTATTTCATCTGGCTATGAAGATGAAATTAACAACCTGCCCACCATTTAAATGTCAGGGAGTTCAGCTCACTAATACCATGTATTAGACAGGAAAATTATTTTTTCTCTCATTTTTAATGAGAACAAAAGAGCAACATTAATGGACAGAAGCATGTCTGCAATTTGAAAGAAAATTACTCTTTCCTTTAGAATTGTTTTTATTTTGCAGCATAAGAGGATGAAGATATTTCTTTGTATAGTGAAGTGCCACAGCAATTTCAGTGTGATGTCAAAGTTTAGCTGGATATCAGAAGAAAGACTGTCACTTTTGCTATTCACTTCTTTTTTTCACATGCCAACTTAAAAGGCAGATAGTTTCATCAAAATGCATTTCTAGTGTCTGCCTTAATTATTTGCCTTGGATCACTGAATCTACAGCATGTAACAGCCAATTTGGAGTTATGTAAATACTGCAATGTATGCCAGTGGGTACAGTTCTGAAAAGACATCACTGGATATGCTACAGATGATGGCACATCTGTATATATGGCTCTCCAGAAATCCAGCAAGGATTACAAAAATTTTGCTATCCATAGCTATCCTAGTGCTTTGAGCAGTCTCTGAAGTTAGCTCTCTACAAGTGTTGTAACTTCTGTAAATTAAAAATTAAGCCGTTTCAGACAGGACTGAAAACTGGAAGAAATAACTACTGTTATATCTTGTTATTTCTTTTTATTTCATGAATATGGAAAGCAAAAAAAGAAATTATAATAGAGACACAATAAATAATTGCTTTAGGTTTTAGTTTTTACCTCACGGTGATGCGCAGAGAGACTCTACAACTAATTAAAGTTGTAAAGTAGGTATGCTTTCAATGGATCGATTACGACGCCGGACACACAGGAGGTTGTCCTCCAAAGGCGTGCGTACCCTGGCAATGCTCAGCTTGATATTTATCGAGTTATGAGTTGCATATGCATTAAATTACACAATACACCTATATATATTCATCATCTGTTTCCGTTTCCTATTATAATTAGCTCAAAAGTCATTAGCATTTTAATGCACCTGTGCACTGCTGCCTGGTGGTTGTGGGCCAGGGTCTCTGGGATGAAGTAAAGGTCTTCCTCAGGCTTGAACTTTTTACCCTGCTTCATTGCACATACCCTCTAAGTTCCAGATCCAAACCCAAACTCCAGGGCTGGTTCCAGCTGGTTCCAGGATCTGAAACCAGGACCTGTGGTCACGGTTTCTACCCCTTATCAATGGCCCTACATCCTCCCCCTTCTGCTTGGCAAGCATAAAAATGTATTGAGCAAGAAATTTACATTGTCTAACAAGCAGCTGCAAAATTTAGCAATACCAGTAGTGCCCACAATAAGCACTTAACCCTTAAGTCCTAAACCCCTCTGTATCAACGGCAATCCCAAGTCTCTCCTTCTCCAGCTTCTTCAATTTCTAGACGAACTTTGAATATAGTATTAAATTTCTTACTTGGTTCAATAGAAGTCTTATAAATCTGCTCTTTTTTAAGGGATCCTTTGGGGAATACGACTGAAGTACAAGTTCCTTTTTCACCACATAGAGTTAGAGACATTTTAGGGTTCATGGAACTAGAAGAAATATCACTAGTTGTGACATGGACATCCCAAGTCCCTGCTGAAATAAAACAGCAGGAAAAAATTAATGGGTTTGCTGAAAATCCAAAATAATACAGCAATTTTTAACAGTCTGAGTTAGTGAGTGACTAGCAACCCATTCCCATCTTTGTACTGAACTCAAATATGGGCACGTAACAGGTATCACTGATTTAGTGATAAGCAAATTTGGACACCAGTCCTTCCATAGTGGTGGCTGACACTTTAGAGATGGGCCAGTCCAAGAGCAGTGTGCAGATGAGACTGCCAGTTCCACATTAGAGACTTGTGAAGAGCCATGCCAATCTGTTGATTCTCACCACCCCCCCCCCCCAAAAAAANTCTCACCACCCCCCCCGCCAATAAACATCTCCTGACCATTTAAAATATTTTTTCTCACTAGTCACCATTCAAAAGCAGCATATTGTTTACAAGATAGTACCGGTTATCAGGTTTGCCTTTGGTCAGGGAAGGGTGTATTTTCATTTTAACTTTTTGGGGATTTACTTAAATGAACATGTTAAAATTTGCTCCATACATAGAAGATGATGATGATGAGATAAACTGGTTCAGAGCTTGAAATGTGATATTTTTATCTTAGATCACCACAATTATCATGACAGCAAAGTACAAAACTTTATCAATTTCTTCTATGAAGAAGTAATGTTTGCTGAGAGATTAAAAATAGTTCTATATAGCAGCACATAGATTTGTCTACTTTAGGGACCCAGGAAGCACTCCAGGAGTATTTTTACTAGGTCTTTTTGAAGCATTTAGTCACTTAAGCATTGTAGATGAATTGACAGATCCCTGAAGGCTCAGAGGGACTGCAGACTGATGCCAGGTAGGCTCCTAAGTAACTTCTGCAACTCTATATGGAACATATATTTAGTTAAAGCTTCAACCAACAAGACAGTTGTGAAGATCAGAAACTTGTAGCCATTAAAAAACCTCACTGATTTAGCTAGCTTTAATATTTTAATTCTTGTTAATAGAATATATGGAAAATGCAGGGTTATCAAAATCATGGTTTCAATTTTAAAAAATTGTGAAAATCAGAATTTTCTGTCACCTGGGCTGCTGAAGAATTAAACAGAATTTTTTATTAACATAACTTAGCTCTGTTTATGCAAACTGCGACAAAGCATGGATCTGATAATTTCCAATAGCTATTTTGTAAAACAGACTGTATTACTTTGAGTAATGGAAACAGAGACTCTCTGAGTTTAAGTCCATAAACTTCAGCCTCTTACCTCAGCTTCAGAATTTCCAGTCACCTCAGCTTCCTAACCACAACAAGAAAGTCTTTGTCTCTTACTATAACTAATGCAAATAAAGCTTTATGCTTTAGATCAGGTGAGGATCTGTGCCATAAATCCAGCACTTGTTGACATAAAAATTTAGTACTCACCATCTGTAAAGTCATCTAAAGTAACTTCAGTGTTACGGCTTCATGAATAATCCTAACTCTATTTTCATGCCTATGAACATTAAATGTAAATGAAACCAATGATATCTGTGAAAAAATGGAAGTCAAATGACAATTTATCATATCCCATGTGACATAATCTAGGATATTTTAGCCCTTTAGTACTGAAATACTTGGCTTTTAAATTATCAGAGTGTAGTTGCCCAGGAAGACTGAATGGAAGGACTGTGTCTGTTGGATCATGCAGTACCATGCGCTGCTCTAACACAAAAATTAAATTGTATAATGTCTGATAAATTTGTTAAGATTCAATTTAAAAGCAGCTTCCTTCCTTCTCCCTAGTTAAGTATAAGACAGTGTATTGGGTTTGTGTGGCCAGGTTTTGGTAGTGGGGGGGCTTCAGGGATGGCTTCTTTGAGAAGCCATTAGAAGCCCCCCATGTTCAGCAGAGCCAATGCCTGCTTTGTCCAAGACAGATTCATCCCTGGCCAAGGCTGAGCCATCAGTGACAGCGAGAGCACCTCTAGGATAAAGTATTTAAGAAAATGGGGGAGAAAGACTGTACAATTGCAACTGGAGAAGAGTGAGACAATGCAAGAGAAACAATTCTGCAGTTTCTCAGGTCAGTGCAGAAGGAGGGTGAGCAGAGATTTCCCTGCAGCCCATGGTGAAGACAGTGATGAGGCAGCTGTGCTCCTGTGGCCCATGGAGGTCCATAGTGAAGCAGAGATCCACCTGCAGTCCATGGGGGACCCCATGATGGAGCAAGTGGATGTCCAAAGGAGGATGTCACCTCATGGAAGCCTGCACTGGAGCAGACTCCTGGCAGGACCTTATGGCGCCATGCAGAGAACCTGTGCTGGAGCAGGTTTACTCCTGAAGGACTGCACCCTGTGGAAGGAACCCATACTGGAGCAGTTCATTAAGAACTACAGCCCGTTGGAAGGCCTCTCTTTGGAGGAGGTTGTGGAGGACTGTCTCTTGTGGGAGACACCCCATGCTGGAGTGGAAGAGGAAGGAACACTAGAGACAACATGTGATAAACTGACTGCAACCTTCATTTCCTGTCCCACTGCACAGCTGGGTGGGAGGAGGCTGAGAAAATTTGGACTGAAGTTTAGCCCAGGAAGAAGGAGGAAAGGTGTTTTTAGATTTGGGTTTAGTTCGCATTATCCTACTCTAATTTCTTCGGTAATAAATTAAGCTAATTTCTCCTAGTCAAGTCTCTTTTGTCCATGACAGTAACTGCTGAATGATCTCTCCCTCCTTAACTCATGGGCCTTTTGTTACGTTTTTTCTCTCATGTCCAGCTGAGGAGGGGAATGATTAACAGCCTTGATGGACACCTGGCATCCAGACAGACTCAACCCAACTCAAAGAGCGCAATGCTAAAAATCTAATCTTTCCTTGTTTCTTTCTCAGAAATCTTTTAATTCTCTCAGAAAGACATTGATGGACTGCTGAAATGCATTTATTTTTATGACAACTTTGTTAGCTTAAATAACTCTCTTCCCTCCTTGATGTGTAAGACACCATTAATTTGATAGATCACTACTGTGTCCATTTTGAGCATTTCATTAGCTACTCTGAATCTGTCAATTTTTTTCAATTCCCTTTCACAACAAAGAGTTGCCATTTTCTCAGTCATCATATCTTCTTTACAACTCTTCCAGCTTGATCCAGTCCTTCTGGACAGAGGTGGCCACAATTACACAGGGCATTGCTGGTGAAATATCACAGTTTCTCTTTAAAGCCAGTAATCCAGTTTGATTTTGACTGGTGATGCCTACATACACTGTGGGGTCACAGTAACCCCATAGCCATGTCACATTACTGCCTCAAAATTATCCTGTGATCTTATAACAAACCCAGGTATTTCTCATAGTCCTCCTGCTGATGAATTTGTGTAGCAGAAATCACGTCAAAACACAGCAATACAGATCAAACAGGATTTAGACCCTTAGCTAGTACTTAGATCGTAATTCTAAAAAAAAACCAAAACAATGGAAATTAGGACCATGTATTAGAATTGAGGGCTCAAATATCAGGTTGGGTTTACACCTAATTGTATACAAGTTGTTTGCCACAAAATTCTGTTAAATTCCTTTCCTTCAGTTCTCAAAGTTTATCACACAACCTCTTCATCTCCTGAGAGCACTCTCAGCTTTGTAGCACCAAAAGATTTCATTAACATATTAATTGTCTCTTCTCCAGCTCTTTACAATTCTTCCTTTTACTACTACTTTTCACTTTCTTGTGATTACCTCATAATTTCCCATAGAGAAAATAAAATTCAGTACAGGAATTTAGACAGATTAAATGTCATTACATTTGTCTTACTGCAAAATATTTCTGGAGTATCATCTTGTTTTGCAATCTATATTTAGTAAAGCCATGGTGCATTCCTTCTTATTTCCTATTTGTCTCTATTGTCTCAACTATTCTTTGCTTCAAAAGTGTGCTATAAAGGTTTTCATGTGAACAATTATTAGGTCTATATTCACCTACCTTATGCTTTCTATTTTTTAGATGGAGGCATTATATTTGCTGATGTTAAGTCTTCATAAAATTGTTTTAAATCCTTGCTATTAGATCTGCCACTTCATTTCCCAAATCCTTCCGTATTTTTTTTCCTTCAGTGGACTAACAACTACTACTAACAACTGGTTGTCCCTGTTTGAGTAAATGGAACTCAGAGTTCTATATGTGTTTCAGATTTGTTGATTTCCAATAAGCTCATTCCCATTAGTAACTGTGCTTTTGCTTCCCTGGCCAACATTATGGTTCCTTAATGAAAAGAGAGACGAGGTATTCTATTTGTTTAGGGATTTTACCTACATGATCTTCAGTCTGAACTCTATTGTTCCTGAATAGTTACTCATCTTTGAAGGTTCTTTTCATAAGTAAATGGTTGAAGAACCTTTACTATTTGTTTTACTTCTTTTATAAAATCTGATTCAGCTTGAAATTTAGTAAGTTCCATTGTATCCATATAGTTTCTGACCCCTAAGGTATATTGCTCTTTGCTGATTTGTCTTTTATTTATCCATTCCTCATAGGCTCTCTGCTTACTTGTCATGTTAGTTCTGGATTTATTATACACCCAGACAAAAAATGATTTTCAATAGATACAGCACTGAGTTTTAATAACCATAGACATGAAATTATTAGCAAGTCTGTACTCAGATTTTTGAGGACTATGTGTGTGTGGGAAACCGAGGAAGGAAATTGTTTTTACACAGCTATACTTAGACATTAATCAAGGTGCATAAACAAGGATGCAAGATTTCTCTCGCTTTTCATATTATCAGTGAAGAAAGATGTGACAGACTTTGACCAACCTTGGGCTTCTGCTCTGAATTACCCTCAGGAGACAACTGCCTCACTCTGTGGATTATGTATGACACCTATGCAGTCTACTTAATAGAGACCTAGAACACTTGCAGTGGTGAAATACAGCCATTTCTTGTTCTGAAACTGTCACTACTCTAGCTGCTCATCCTATATTTCCATGGTTTTCTTTTCTTCTCTTGTATCAGAAACATTATTTCTGTTTTCTTAGATGATATGAGATATTCACTTGTGGACTAACTATAGATGGCTAAATATGAGGATATAATCTATTGGTTTTGTCTGCAACTATGTATAATATAAAATTCTCTGAACATAAAAGGAAATAAGCAGGAGCATGGAAGTTAATAGAGATTGGTTTACAAAATGGCTGATACAGAATGCAAATTCACACCTTCAGATTAGTTAAACTTTACATAGCTTGGTCTATCAGTTCTGATTCAGTTTTCATAAATGGACCCAAACCAGCATTTTACACCTCTTCAAAAAAGACATATGAGAGAGCTAAAAAATCAAGTACCCTGCAAAAGCATGTTTTCAGTGTCTAGTTGTTTCTAAATTTTTGTTGTTTGTTAATTAAATAATTTGAATAGAATATTGAGTTCAGGTCAACTAACTGTTTGCAAGAACTTGTGCCATTGATATAAGTAAAAAAGAAAACTGCAAATAAAAGCAAATGCTTTCTGCAAATATATGAACATAAGGGAAAATCTCATTCTGCTAAAAGAGTTTTTGTATCTCTTCTTGTGATTTCATCACTGTTGCAGGAGCCTTCTGCTCTCCATTGAATGCCATATGGAACAACCTACTTCTTTCTGCTTCGGCTTTTTTTCTAACCTCAACCAAAATCATAGTACCTTCATTGCCTCTATCACTTAATATCTCCCTTATGCTCTAGTCTTTCTTCCCTGGGCGTTGTAATTGTATTTACCATCTCAGGAAAGTGTTTGGAGAGACAATTGGTGTGAGAAAGGCAGTTCATGTTCAAGCTATACTGTTTCTGTAGTTTGGCTTTAGCCTTAAAAATAACAAAAAAAACAATATTATGAATTAAAATTAAAACAAAAGCTGGAAGGAGTTTTGAGGATTTTGGACCTTACCATAAATCTTTCCTGTCAACATTCCATTCCTGACTTTTCCAAGAAGTTTCAATGTTCGTTCCATCTGTTTATCACCAACTCCACTGTCTAACCATTGCTGGCAAAGAAATACACATTGTTCTTCAGTCTTGCCTGATTCATGGATGACAATTTGGTCCAGGTACCATCCGGCTCCATAACCCACACTACTGTGCTCAACTAGCACTTTGCTTAGCTGTCCAAGATCTACTGCTCTCATTTCAGAGATTCAAACCTGAGAAGACAGAGGGAAAAAGAATAGCAAACTGATTAGACCATATATCTTATCCTCTGTCTTTGAGAAGATGGCATTTGGAAAGACAGATTCCTTTCAATGCTGAAGTATCTTTTCTGATAATAAGGAAAGACCTTAGAGGCTGACATTCATATTTGGAGAACCTGTTGAGAAACTATGTGGATCCTTGAATATATATATTTTTTCTTCTTCATGATCACTGCAGGTCAGGTTTTACCCCAAAAATTCCCCCTGCTTTGGGTAGAAAGAAACCTGTGATAAAAAACCTAAAGAAAGCTCATGAAAATTGAAGTTCAACTAACCCCTCATTACAGAAACAAAGGGAGTTCTTCAAGAATCAGATAGACCTGGTAACTTAAATTTTTGTTTAGATAAGGCATTTTATTTTTAAACATTTCCAAGTATTTTGCATTCTAAGACACCCTATTATTTAAATAGGAAATGTCATATTATTCAACTCTGAACAGAAATACTGTTGATGACTATGCAAACAAAGGAAGATACTGACATTAGAAACTATAGCTGAGGCTGTGCACGCATACAGGCAAGAATTGATGTGCTCCTCGGATGTAAATAGACATCTGTTTAAATATTGCTACGGCTACCAGTAAACAAAAGCTAAATGGCAACTGCACTAGTGCATGTTGGGATGAATAAATTATGTGAGTGAGAGAATGAATGTGTTCTGTGCGAGATAATATAAGTGGGTGGGTAGATACATGGGCATGTGTGTGGGTGACATTAAAAAACCCCAGATGGATAGTAGAAACAGACGCTATAATTTTTATTTGTTGCCAACCAATTTGCCACCAGGCAGGAAAAAGCATGAGGACAAGAAAGCAATGAAGGAAGAGATGATTTTTAGAACTAATTATGTCATCTGGTCCATTCTCCTGTCTGTGTCAGACTATTCTCCACAATGTGATCAGAAAAAGAAAACATCCAAGTTATTATTCTTATCACAGCCTTAGGACTTCCAGCATTCATACCTTGTTATATCCACGATATCCTCAAACAGTTACCATGGCAAGTTATACCCCTGCATGTAAGTATATGTAGCCCAAAATAAGATCTATCTGGGAGGAACATCTTGCAAATAACTTTTCGGGAGCACTCATTGCTTTTTAATTTTATTCTTTGTAGTTCCAAGCCAAATATAATTTTCCTGTCAGTCTACATGACCCTTGACTTAGAGGAACTAGCCTGTATTGCTAATATTCATGTTCCTTCACAGCTAACTCTAGCTGAGAAAGGGACCTATCATTAGTTTCATTCTTTGTGATAATAATTAACATTCATTAGACAACAGTGGTCATAATCACCCATTGTTATCAATGAATTCTCATAATAATACATGAAATTGCCTACTCCCTCAGCATTACTAAGAATGCACTTTTGGTTGATGTCATTACGTTTCTTTTTTTCCCTTCAGTATAAAGACATTTGGAACTGCATTAAACACACTACTGGAAGTACAATTAATGAAAACCAAAAGGATTTTATTTAAACTACTTAGCAAACCCATTTTAGCCTGTTTTCTTACACTTTGTTGAAATTTTCTGTCTTCCTAGCTTTTCCTTATGTTCATGTTCTTTATCAGTCAAGAGAGGTCCTTTTTTATTTTATTTCAAGTTTCCTTAATTTTGTTTTCTTTGCCTGTCCATTCCACATTTTTCAGGGATATTGCTGACATAATCTTGTCTCTCAAGACAGCTTGCCCTTTACATTCCTTCCTTTCACCCTCTATTTTTAGAAACTCTCAGTAAAACCTCATTCCAACTTTTTTATTAATGTACTTCTATGTAAAAAGAATGTAAGACTGGTAGTAGTATTTTAAATTGCAGATCCATCTAGTCCAGTATAGTGTTGCCAACAGCTACCAGTAACAGATTTCTAGGGAAGAGTTGAAAAACAGGGCAAATATATAGAGATGCTTCTTGAATATAAAGTCTCTCAGCCTTTTGCAATTTGTGCTTCAGAGATTGCCTGAGCCAGAGATTACGTCTTTGCACTTAACAGCCTCAGTGGAAAGTTGTCTTCCATGACAATGTGCAATGGTTTTTTGCACCAATATGTCTTTTACCATCTGCAACATCTTGTGCCAGAAAGTAAAATGTATTAATTACACATTGAGCAAAAAGCCACCTCCTTTTGTTTTGAATCCGCCACCTGCACATTACATTGAATGCTCTTGAGCTCTTGTATTTCACGAATAGAAATGTTCATTTTTTCTATGCAATTTTATTCTTCTTATCTCCCTCATCTTTCCTCTCATCATCTCTTTTCCAGACCAAATGTACTTGTTTGCTTCACTGTTCTTTGTACGAAAGATACTTCATATCACTTGACATTCTTCTTGCACTTTTTAAGACACGTGAATCGGAACAAAACACAGCATCTATTATGCATCTGCACCAGAGAACATCTTTGGAGGCATGACTTTGGAGGCAGACTGCATTTTCTGCCTTGAAGTGGCTTTTTTTCACTTTTTTAAAAAATAATTTCTAAACATTTTATTTGTTCTGTTTTCCTTTTGTTTTGCTTCTACTGAGATGACACTACTACTTTCAAATTTCAGAGTCCATCATTTTGCATGTAAATTTAAGGGGTTATTCCCCCTCACAGCCACTGCTTTTCATTTAGCTACAAAGAATTTAATCTGCCATTTTATTACCCATTCACTCTGTATGAGGTTCTTCTGCAATCTCTGCCACCAGCTTTAAAATTTATTACCTTAAATAGCTCAGTATGGTCAGAACATTTTGCCATCCCACTGCTCAACCCTTTCCCAGGAACCTATCAAACAATGAAGAACGGGAACACACAAAATACCTAAGCTGAAGAATGCTTTCATTGTCTACAGCACAAAAACTGCTCCCTGAAAACAAAGGAGCTGCTTGGGAAGATACTCAGCACTCTGCTGCTCAATGTAGTGGCTCTGATTTCTTTAACACTAACAGCTGTTATCACTGACTCTGTATAAACATCCAGTATTTTCATATACCATGTGAATTATTTCTTTTTAGACTTCTTTTCCAGCTTATGTCACTGACTATCTGCCTTTACACCTTTGATTAACCCTTTTAATTGCCCATAAACATTTGGCCTCAAAAATGCCAAGGTTTAACCTATATTTTTAATAATATCATCCAGACAATCAATATCATAAAGCTCTTCCTATACTGTTATAGCATAGTTTGGACTAAGACAGCAGGATTCTGAAAAAATGGATGTCTTAAAAAAAAAAAAAAGTGTTACTGAAGAATCAGAAAAACATACAGGAAAGTCTAAGCAGGAAGATAAAAGACACATTTTCTTTGCAAGAACAATGCAGCAATAGAAGTGCACAGAGGGTAGAGGTCTATAAAAGCAAGGGAGAAGCAAAGAGAAGGTGACATGGAAGAAAAAATTTACTGTGTCTCCTAAAAAAAGATGTGGAATGAGTTTTAATTTAGTTTTACTCAGGTAGCAGACCAAGTGCAATTAAATTGAGACAGGAGACTGTGGACACTTACCACATGTCAATAGAAAAATTTATACAAATCCATGGAAGAAAAAGCATCAATGATTCTGGAACACAATGATGTGGCTGGTTTCTGTTTCTAGGCTCAAGAAGACATAATAAATCTAGTAAAGGAAGAGTTGTTAAGTGCAAGGCTAGGAAAGGAGTGGAACACGTTGCCTGGGAAAGTTATGGCACCTCAAGCATGAGAGAGCGCATAGGAAACAGTATGAAAACATACAGAGGATTCTGCTTTATTGTACAGGATTAATTGATCAAGTGCTCTGAGTTCAGGGTATGGGTGAACATGTTGTAGAGATATAATCATTAATGTGGTACTAAGCAAAGGTTGACCAGAAAATCTCTCCTAGGATTTATCTTGAGCAGACAATTATATTTACAAGCAGCTTTACCTGTTTGCAATTCTACAGATAAATGGATTAATTAACATACAGTAGCTAACACATATAAAATCTGTCTTTCAACTCTATCTGGGCAGACAAAAAGAAAAAAACCCAAACATTTTAAAGGAGCCACCATAAGAACTAGCTCTGATATTTCTATACTAGCTTCACAAATAGGTGAAAACTAATCCACAGAATTTTATATATAGTTAGATTCAGTTCCATATTCTAAGAACAGTTACTGATGGTTTGTGGATTTTAAATTTATTGGTACTCAAACTATTCTTAAGCTACAATCTGAATTTCAGGTAAAGTGCCTATATTTAGTAAGCAACACATTATTTCCACAGGTTACCAGAGTGTAACATCAATGCTGGTATTTCATAATTGAAAAGAAATATGGTATTAGAAAATAATAAAATTAAATACATCAAACAAACATGCAAGGAAAATGACTCAGTACTAACCTGCCCTCTTTCAAAATGTGAGTGCCCTAGTCTCCCTTTGCGGGAATCACCCCACTCTCCAAATACTATGATAAATACACCTGCATCTGTTCCTGATGCAGGCAATGTTCCTGTATGAAAACTGATCGAGTAAAGGACTTCTGCCATGAAAAGTCAGTGACACAAGACATTACCGAATCAGTTTATTAGCAATGTAATTATTAAACATTATAAACCAATATATTTTAGGTACAAGATTCATTTCAAGACCAAGGAATTAAGTTATAGGAATTGACATCAATTTTCTGAGTTTCATATAGATTTCTAGTTATCTCACAGCGCACACTACAGCATTAGGGATGAAATATCCTTTATGAATCAATGCAACAATCCATGCTTGCATTACAGAAGGAGAACATGTCCTACATCTGGCTTCTGAAATCACCTGAGTCACACTGATGTTATCTCATAAAAAACAGGAGCTCTTGTAGGAATTATAGGTCTTAAACTGAGTTAGGATTTATCAACTCTAACATTTTACAAAGGAAGAAAAACTGACATAACAGATGATGAAAACCACTTTTTGTTCTGGATCAGCTGAACTGCGTTGTGTTCTCATATTTTGAGAATTATGGCCAACATCAGTTAATATGTTCAGCAGAAATGGCTCAGTTATTTAAACAAATATGCATTGTTATCATTCTTCTTCACAACAAAGGATGGCTTACCATGACTTTTGGCTAATGAGTTATATAGTACATATTCCTTGAGGCAGCATGACAGAGGATTTTTAATGGGTTCTGTGAGGAATTAAATGTTCTAACAGACTCTTAAGATATATTTCCATTTGCAGTCTAGCCTCCAGTTAGACATTACATGCAGAAAGTTTTAAATATTTTAAGTAAGACTTCTGTTCATAGAGTATAATGAATGAGAATTCTTTTCTACATATTTTATAAAATGTATTCTGAACAAAGGAAGATGTTATATTTTAAATACAATGATGAAATGAAATGAAATATGGCTTATACGGCAGAAATGGGGCTTGAAGAAAACCTCAAAAAACCTGCATTTTTTTCTTTGTAATTCATGCCTTTATGACTTTGCACCCACCTTTTTTTAATCTGTGATTTAGTCCCTCATTAAGGGCAAATCAGTAATTTTCTGAAAATTGCTGTTAAAATATACTAACTGGGCTTTGTGCATTTTTCAGACTTTCAAATTGGTACTTAGTCTAGTGAAAAAAAGACATGTCAGTTGTTTTAAAACAGAAGAAAACCCTTTAACTAGATACATATAAAGACCCCATAGTTTATTGAATGGTTAAAAGTAATTTTGAGTGGCTTTCTAATATATATAAAATGCTTTGCAATCTTGTCCCTTGTGCTCATCCTATTAGGCAGTTTACAACTCTGTGTGTGTGTGTGCATTTGCTTATGTATTTATTTTTCATTTCAGCAGCATACCCTGAGTGGTGGCTGGTCTGGCCTGACCGCAGCAAGATCTGTCACAGTCTCAGATCCATCTTCTCCAAACAGACTTGGGGCTTCAGTGTGAAAGTCCAACTCTGGTTTAGTGCCCTTGTCTTTTAGCTGAAGCTGCACGCAGAATCAGAGAAAGAAATTCATTTATTTGAATGATTTAATTTCCTATTTCCATCCCAATAGAAGCTGACATTTCTTCCTTTTACTAACTCCTGCACACACTTTATAACAGCTACCTGATTCTGCATAACAGTTACAGCAGCTTCTGCAAGCTGCTAATTCTGCAGCCTGGTGTTTATAGGTGCATTTGCATATCAACACGACTGTAGGACCCATTTGTAAAGAACCAATTAAAGATACAGCTTAAATTGACCTGTATGTGCTTGCAGTTTCAGAATGTCAAGTGAATGAATACAGTTACATCAATCTTAATAGCATATGCCCATTTTGCAAAAACATTTGCTTTGCTACTTTTTATTTATTTAAAAAGGTTTTGCTATGTCTCAGGTAGGATTTTCAAAGTTGACAGAAATGGTGTGTCCAGTGGCTTTCAGGGCTGCCCATGGAAATAAGTTATTTGAAGAATGAATTTCAATAGAATGGGCAAGCTCAGATCCAGCTTCATTCCAGTTGGCTTTAAATATTTATTGGTGAGTGAAGAAATTAGGCTCCAAGTTTGTGGACTTAGAACCCCCAAACCAGTTGAGGAAACACAGCCTTAGGAGCTCACATATCCCAGCTGAGAGGGTCAGTGTGGAAATCAGATTCACAGGAGGTCAGCTTAGATCATGCTCTCTATCCTGGGTCAGGTTATAAAATACAGAATGGAAATCTATCAAGTATATGCAGAAACATTTCTGGTAACTATTACATGCAATATTAAGCTTTATAAATAGATAATGACTGCAAGTTTACAGAAACAGTTTCTTCAGTCTTTAGAATGTCTTTGTATAGAAAGAGTGTACTCAAGACATTTAAAACAAAGCAAAAGGAAACAAAAAGACACAAAAACTTAATTTCATCAGGACAGGAAGTAACTGAAATTCTCAGGCAGGGATTCCCAAAATTATTGTGGTCACTTCTTACCAGTACTGACAGCAGCTGCAACAGCAAAACTTTGTGCTCGTTATACAGAATACACATAAAAGTGTTTGGAAATCCTGAGTACAGGTTTACTCACATAGATTTCAACTGCAAGCTTTGAAAAGTATAAATATTTATATAATTGAATGAGATAAATTACTGGGAAATTGACAGTTCCACTCTTAAAAATTTTGTCAGACTTTCTTGCTCTTGAGTTCTTAGAAATGTAGTGACCTAACGTTTTCCATTATTGCTTATTCATTCTGTCCAGTGCTTTATAAGATCAGTCACAGGGCTTCCAGATGAAAGTAAACAATAGCCCATGACCATTTCCAGAATTAAACCATTAATTACTTGAATAAAAGGTAATTTTATTTAGATAGTATTAAATTCCACTAAAAATGCAGCCCATTGTTTACCTTTTGTTTGCACTTGCAATAACAAAATTTTCTTACACTAAATGTGTAACGCCTTCTTGTACAAAAATATTCCTCCTAACTTCTATCAATATATACAACCCTAACTAAATAGCAATACATATCACAAACTCCTATCTGTCTTAAAATTGCACTAAGGTTTACCTGCATATGCAGGCAGCCTGCAGAAACTGAACTCATAAAAATGAGGTGTGCAAATTTATGTAGACTTTGGCCTTAACGTAAAACATACCTGAGAAATTCTTGCTAGTTCTAAGATTACATCTAAGCATGAACGTCATCTTCAAATCATATAGTGTTTATATATTCTAAACAAACATAAAAAATGGGTTTGTATTTTACTTTGGGAAGGGCCAGAAACTATTTTTGAGCAAGAAAAAGCTACTCATTCCATAGTACATTAAATCTTCAAAAGTTACAGATAATACATACATTTTAGCTAAGGTTATATAATTTGCTATAGAATTGTGCAGAAAATTGCAGGAGATAACATGAAAAACTCTGGTACTTGGAAGAACCCTGTAAACATCAAAATAGAGAAAACAAAGAGTAGAAAAATGAATGTAGGGGGTTTATCTCCTTTTTACATTTTCATCTGTGTTTCATCTGTGTTTCTGAGAAATTTCTGAAACTTTAGATATTAATTCTTTTCACTTAAAAATAAATCAAAGAATGGAATTTTATTTAGTTGGGGCTGGGTTTGACCACTGATTCATAGTAAGCTTACACATCCTGACTGCCTGTAATTTTTCTGTTTCTATACAATATCTCTATTTCTTACTGCACTGTAAGAGTCCTATCAGAGTGAGGCCACCTTGTTACATTTTAGATTATGCTTCCATGAATAAATAATTCATAGACTAATAAATAAGCATTAGATATTATAAGTATATTAGGGGCAAAAGCAATATATGTTATTGTGGCTTATGCTGCGGGTTACACATACATACCAGTGCAAGAGACTACTTAGGTCTATAGCAACGTACTGACTTCCTGTAGATTGTAACAATTTACAGCTACTAATAAACCAATTATTAAATAAACTGTGAAGAATTTAAAAGTATGGTCAAAAATCACTTAGCCAGTTGCATAGGGTTGTTTTGGAAAAGAAAGCAGAGAGCAAACTATTACATTTATGAATTTTCTAACATGTTTTGAACCACCAGGTCCTGAGGCTGAAATCTTATATTACATAATGGATATATTAAACATAGCGTTAACATATTTTTTGAATGCTTTATCAAATGGCCTGGAGATGCATATTTAAAATGAGAAATTTGCTTTTCTTACCTATTCTTCCCAGTTTTATAGCCTAAACTGAGACTACAAAATTAGCTGACACAGAACATATTTGGGGAAAAAATATAAGTAAGATAAACTCCTCCTCTATCCTCAGAGGAGCTCATAAATTCAGACTCAATATTCCTCTGAGTGCTACAAGCCCATTCACGTTTAAGTCTGGAATGCAGCTGTCTCTAGCATTTCCCATCAGAACAGTTTCTGGAGTCTTTATGCATTTAAGGAATCACCTTGATCTTTCAAATCCATAGCAGGGTTAAGGGACTCTGGCTCAGTTCAGGAAAGCATTCTTCTACTGACTTCAGATTAATTCAGTGCTATGTCCACAATGGGGTTTTTCACCCTTGCCGATATGCAGAGCTCATTGACAGAGTTTTTCCTTGAAATAACCTTCAAGTTTAAGTATACTTTAAAATTCTAATTTTATTTTAAGATTGACAGCATTAAGTCCTTTCTCCATTCCTTTTCATGAGAATTCTTAAAGACATATTAAATCAGAGGTTTAAGGCCCACTGATGGCCACTTTGCAAAGAATAGATACTGAACTATTAGCTCAACTGGCTTCCACAGGTAGGTTGCTCTGAGGCTGGAGACTGTTGGTATTTCCATGCAGGGATTAACATTTCCTGACATTAGCAGGGAACACTACCTTCCATGTCACGATGAACTGTGCAGAACGGGTGTGCACACCAGTGAAGAGCTATAGCTACATGCACTTCAGCAGGTGCAAACAAGGTCAGTCTGCCCACAAAGAGATCTGCAAGCTGTAGGCAGTCATCTGTAGGTACCAGGTAACTGAGACAAAAGATGCCTGGCTTTGCGAGTGTGTCGCAAAGCAAAGCTAACCATCTGTCTCTCAACAAAAGTTATTTACTGCTATGTTGAAGAATATTGCAAGTTTATATGTGGTGTGTTTGGAATACCTTGTGAAGTTTAATTCCTCTTCTTGAGGATGGACCACATAACACAAAAAAGACTTTTGTTATATCTCCAATATCAACAACAGTCAACTGTTAGAAAAAAAATAATAATTAACTATATGTTGTATGCAATATTTTACACAGCATACTTTAAACCCAATAAAAAGAAAAATAGATCAGGTAAAAATATTAGTCAGTGAGGTTAGTGTTAGAGTGAGGAAGTCCTATTAAGAGTGCAAGTTAATTTGGACTTACTTTTTTATCATAAAGTATGTCTATTTTTACTGAGCGAATTGGTTGCAGAGCAAAGGCCAACACAACAAAAGGACGGAATTCTGTATTTTCAAGGCCAGTTTTTTTCTCCTCACTTTCCTATTTACATCTTCTCCACCACATCTTTTTTCTCAAGCCTGAACAGAAATTTTGCACTCATGGTGATTCTTATCCCTGACTATTTGTTCTGTTCTGTTATTCTAGTGCTCAAAAGAAAGGATGACTGTTAACCTGCGAGTCCTATCACACGACGCTGCTTGTAGCTTTTCATCTTGCAAAAGTTAAACAAGTGATGTTTACATTGCCATTTTGCAAAAGATGTGTAAAGAGGTTTTTCCCCTCCGCATTTAAGAATAAAAACCTCGTGAAAGGGGTAGCTCAGGTTCACAAAACTGTGCAGAAGCTGCCATAAACTTTGTATGCAATCTACAGTATTGATATTTGCCCAGGTGCATGTTCATTATAAAGAGACACAGCTTCTAAATAGTGCGAACAGATTAGTTGAGGTTTGACAAGTAGAATGTAAAGGAAGTAGGGAACAGGTTCATTATTGATTGCCTTACTGTTAAGACCTACAAGTCTTAATTCAAAGTTAATGAGGTTTTTCACATCAAATTTAGCATTTCCTCAAGAGAGCTTTCATAAGTTATATGCTTTGGCCCACAAGTGAGAAGTTCTCCAAGCTGTGTTTATTTCAGAAACGCAGGTATAAACATGAACTCTGACAAACAATCAGGCCACATAATGTCATACATATTGGCTACAACTCTTATTTTACGGAAACTAATTGGTAAAACTTGTGTGAAATAGAAAAGAAACTAACCAAAAAGGGAGTATCACTCAGATTTTGAAATTTCTGTGCAGGGATTTTCCTTTTCTTCCAAATTCAACAACTTGAATGTTAGGAATGTCTTCTGGTACTTGTGTGCAGTGCACCTATATTTGCCATTGTCCTCTGCTTTTTGTGTGAAAATTTTTCGTGGGAAGAGATGTCAAAGATGTTTCTGCAATTAAAAAAACCTATATTCAGAGCCCATGTCTAAGTCTTAAGGCTGTATAAACCAAGAGATTATATTGCCTGGTAGTGCTGGATCTAGCACAGGAAGTTCAGGCAACAAAGCCACAAACCCCTCATTTCTCATGTTAGTCCCATGGAGGGGTAGAAAACCAGGCCAGCTGCTTCGTGGAACCATGTCACACTCACGCAGAGGCCATGCCTGATTTCTTTGTATTGTTCCAACGACAGGAAATGTCCTGCCAGGGGAGAATATTTCAATATTGCTGTTTCCAAATTCTCCATCCCAGGCATAATTTTTTCCTCTTTATTTAAAGAAGGCATGATTCAGCTTGGTCCAGGCCCATGCCCCTCGCCATTGGGGTACCCATGCTAAGTTCTTCCTACTGTGTGAAGTAACCTTATACCAGCTGTGATCTGCTCTGCCACGCAGGAGTGATTCATGGAAACGAAGGACACTTCTGCTTGTACTACCCTTGAGCAGAATTGCCACTTCTACAAAATCGTTCTTGGAGCATTTATTGATCCAGCCATTTTGAAAAAAAACACATGTAGACAAAGGGTACAAGACTTCTTTTATGACAATTTTTCCCAAAAACCACTAATCTGATTGAAAATAAACAGGACATTATTAATTTATACTTTTCAAGCAACAAAATATTCTGTGTGTGCAGTCATAAATTTCTACCTTCATCAGATCAATAAAAGGTTTTCTTTTGACAGACTTGTTCAAGGAATAAAAAGTTCTGAAAATATACTGGCTGTGTGTATATGTGTCTTTGTCCAGCCCAAAATATTCAATGTTTTTACAGACCTTGTGAAATTAAACATAGGGATAGATTTGCTGTAATGATCTATTACATATCAAAGTAATGTATGGAAAGTATTTCCAAAAGTATGGATAGACTTCTGTATGTAATCTCTAGACACAAGGAGACCCCACTAGGAAATTATATTATCAATGTTCTAATGGAAAAAGGATCAGGATTTCTATGACATTAGCCATAGAAAATACACTCAACACACAGCTTTCTTTCTGATGAGGTTCTATTCTATCTGTAGTGGGTTGGTTTGCATTTTTACCTTCTGTGAGATAAGAATTAGGAGGAATGCAAAGCAGGCTCCTAACTTAAAGAACAGGAAGAAATTTATTAACATAACTAAAAGAAAAGGATTAATAAGAGTTAAAATACACCTTCAGAACACTTTTCTTCCCCCCATCTTCCAGTTACAACATAAAGGCACAAGCTTGAGATTATTTCAGTCAGTTTATCCACTCTGTAATAGTCTTTCATCAGTTCATTTAGGGAGAGCCCATGCTATGGGGTTTCTCCACAAGAAGGAGTCTTCTCGTGGCTTCCACGTCACAGCACAACAGCTGCCCGGGGTGGTTTTCTGCTGGCATGTGGAAGTCACTTCCCTTGGCTCCCAGCTTTT
>VZRQ01001507.1:64299-116805 GCA_013397975.1 Machaerirhynchus nigripectus
GGTCAGGCCTGGCCAGGCCCAGCCAGGCCCAGCCTG
The DNA here is from genome assembly GCA_013397975.1 of Machaerirhynchus nigripectus. Taxonomy (NCBI): domain Eukaryota; kingdom Metazoa; phylum Chordata; class Aves; order Passeriformes; family Dicruridae; genus Machaerirhynchus; species Machaerirhynchus nigripectus. The sequence goes on from VZRQ01001507.1 coordinate 64,336, forward strand.
GCCGTGCAGCCAGAGCCCTCTTGCCAGCCTGAAAGCCGGAAGGAAGAGAGATTTCCCGGGCTCCCACCTGGTTTAAATATGAGAATTTCGAGAAGCGCTATTCGTCTGTACAACTGTCCATCAACCCAGGGTCAAACCATCACACTATCCAATAAGGAGCAAACTTCAGCAAATGGTCTCTTGATTGAGACCATTGTGTTGACTCTTTGGAAACAAAGAATTTGTAGAGTCAGATCTCTGACTCTTGGTAAACTTGGTTGCACTCCCAGTCTTGCTGAAGTGAATGAAACTTTGAATGTTCATTTTAATGTTACCATCTAGGAAATAGTCTCCCAGCCTGTTTTTCTGAGTCTGAGTTGAACCTACAAAGTCATTTTGCAATCTTGGGGTTTTTTAGAAAAGAGGAAAGAACAAGAGATTCAGGTTATCATACTCTGAAACAATCTTATTTCCATTAGCAACATTATCTGCAGGAGCAAAATATCTGTAGAATCTCTGTTCTGTTGCCTTTTTGAAAAATGGGCCAAAATTGTTGCCAAACGATTGAATAAAATACCAGTTCATGATATTCCTTGCTGTTGCTATTTATTTTCAAGAACTAAGCAATTTTTTTTTTTAGCTACGACTGCTGCTTTGGAGTCAGAAGCAGGTTGAGAAAAAATGCTGCAGGAATACAGCCTTTTATCTGCCAGTCAACCTCACATATCCAGGATCCCTTAAAATATATTTTTGCATGGATTAGAAGGAAAGAAACTGTAAAGCCAGAACAGCATTTCTTCAGTGTTCCACTTCTCAATCTAATGAACCAATTTTATGTTCTTATCTTTATCTAAAAGCTATAACCCTGAAAATAAATTCTTTTTTTTTTACTTATCCATCATCTAAAAATGTACAGGAAGGCAAAATTTACAATAGTTTTAAAAGAATTATATCATATTGCTTCCTGAAAAACAAAAGCTTTGTTGACTGTGCTTATAAAAAGATAGAAAGGTCTATGGAGAAAAGTTTCATGCATAATTTTACCATTTTACATCGTCACAACATTTCCTTGGAATCCCTTGCACATTTTAGTAAAACCAAGCTGGATCTGCATACTTGACATGTATAATCCAACAGAAATAATGAACAGCAGAAAAACAATTTCATATTTTCTGGAATTTAAAAAAGAAAATGCTTTTGCATTAAATTTCAGACATTTCTGAAGTACTAGGTTCACCTAAATCTAATAATCGACATTATTATTATCTTACATTAACTGAAAAAAATTACCGACCTTTTCTTAGACTTTTAAATCCAACACGAACTTGACTCAATTGCCAAAGTATACTGATTTGATTTTGAAAATATCCACCTACAATATGAAAATAACCAAAATTATATTTTAGTTAAACTTAATAGTTTTAAGTATTCATCAGTTTAGCCTTGTGTATCTATTCATTGTTTTGTACCCCGATGGAAGCAAATTTATCTCACTTTATGCCATTTTCTTTGATTTATAATTAAATATTACAAACTAAATCTCATCTTTTCTTATCCAGTTAATATTATGAATTATGAATTTCAGAATGCCTCTGTATTTAGTAGGAAGTAATTTTGGAAACATCAGATACACACACTAGCAAAAAAGTTCTCATTTCTCAAACTTTCATGGACTGAAATAAACAAATCAGATCAATTACTAGTGTTTCAAAAATTACTTTGGTCCAGAACCTACCTTGCAATTAAAATGATAAATAATAGTTTTCTAATAATTTTGAAAATCTGGAGCAAACTCCTTTTCACTAAAATTCACAATTAATTTTTTGGGAATTATGCATGTAAATGGGAACGCAGAAAATGGTATCTGGGAAGATTTCAGCCACTGTGCTTTTGGGATAAGGATGCTTCATTTAAATCATCTCTCTAATAGGTCAGATTTTCTACATACAACAGACTTGAATGATCAATAGACTTCATGGAGTCATTCCTTTTTTTCATACCATAAATATTCCTAATTTATTCAGCTTCTTGCCTATATACGCTCATCTTCTTCTTTGAGCAGTCATCTTCGTAATCTCTGGGAAAGCTCACATAAGTATGCACACTGACACTGGGAACACACTTTGCTTAAAATGCGTATTCGTTGGCTTTTTTTTAATTGGGCCTGAAGAAGTGAGATTTGGGAACATAATATTCATGAATGGATTCATCTAATCTCTTGGGAAGCCAGCTGCAAAATTAAATCTCTACTGCTAAGACTTTTATTTCATGTGACTTCATGAGTTATCCTGTTGTACACAGAAGCAGTTGTCTTGGGAAGTTGAGTTGAAAGTGCAAGTTTGAATATAACACTTGAGGACTAGTTTGTGGGTTTGGAAAAAAAAAAATAAACCCTTGCATTGATCCCACAGTCACATAGTTCCAAAATTCAATGTCTGTGAGAATATTGATCAAAAGAATCATCCAGAAAAAAAGAGCAGTGACTAAGAAGAGAGTGTTAGTCATTTGAAGGTAAATTGGAGTAAAAAGAACTGCAACAGAGTGAATATCCAAAGAGTTGTTACTCAAAATCTTTTCTATAAGAAGAAGATTAGGCTGTTATAGCCCAGGATATAAAAAAGCCCTTTAGAATTTCAGAGCAAGGATTTAGCATCCTGAACAAGCCTGTTCAAAAACTGACACAGAATCTGGATTATACAGAAAAAATCCTTGTGAATTTGTGGATGAGTTGTACTTCCACGGGAGTGAGTATTCACAGAAGCCAAGTACTATTGTTCAGGTTTTTCTCTACAAGTTTTATTCTTAACAAAAATGTGACACATTCTTCTAAAAAAAAAGAATTTTTTGAAAGGTCAGGACAGTTTGGTTTTTTGAAATAAACAGGAACCTGTCCCTCTTTCAGTCTCTACTCATACCTTATCCATTGTAGCAGTCAGTCTTGCTGTTCAGAATTCTCTAAGACACTCTTCTTAAGATATACTATATAAGACTATTATCTATTATCATCAAAAAGATTAATCTATACAATTTCCTACATTACTCCTTAAAGCAAGATGAGCTCTACTATCCTGTCATTATTTTCAGATTTATCTTGTGAAGTCTGAGCTACCAGTTTGATCAGTTCTTGATGAGCATGACATTGAGCATTCATATTCTCTTCCACAATGGAGAAAAAAAATACAGGGATACAGAGGGCATAATGACTAAGATCTGTGTTTGTTTTCATACAAAAGCCTTGTATCTTCTAGAATCTTTAAAAATAGTGAGAAAAGCAGATAAAATAAACACAAGTATGTGTAAAGAATAAATAAGGCACATATAAAGTAGATTTCTCTAGCTTTCTGCACCAGAGAAGAAACTACTCTAGGCTGGCTGGCAACAGTGAAATACTCTCTCCCACTATCCTCAAAAGAAGATTTTTTTTCCCCAAAAGAAGATTTCTAGGTACTTCACAATGATTTAATGATATCCTTAAAACAAAAAAAAACATTTCCAAGCTGAAATTCTAAACACTAGGATCTAGTAAAGTATCAGTTAGACATGTCCTTTTGATCTGAAAGAGATATTTCCTTTTGATCTGAAATTTGTTTTAGTTACTTTGTTCTTATGCCAATAACTACTCAAAGAATTACTCTTCTAGGAAAAGCCACTTAATCTCAAAAAGCAACAATATGTTTACCATGTTTAAAAGCAATATGTGGGTGGAAAAATTGGAAACATGAAAAAATGAGACTCTTCTTGGAACACTGACAGTGTTCAGGAAAGTTAACAAGAAAAGTTCATAGACTACTTTGGATGGAGTGGTTGCAAATGCAAGTTATCCTACAGTAATGTTGTCACTTCCAACAATCAGGCATATTTTAATAAAGCAATGATGCCTCCCTGTCCTTAAAAGTCTGGAATATTAAAACAGAACTCTTAAAAATCATTTAGTCCAACTCAAAATTTCTTCATCACCTTAAGTGTTTTACTGTAGCACAACAGTGATGATGCTTAAAAACAATATGTTATCTATTGAGACAGTCACTATATGGAATATAAAACATTAATATTTTTGATACTCTGTCCATGAATGGTTTTCTGAAAACGTAAGTTCTAACAAAAAGAGTCTCACAGATTCAGTTACACTTTTCCTCATTATTTTACCTGCCCTCTAGGGAAAGTGATCAGGCTGTTTTTCGAGTTAAGCCATCGCTTCCCTGAGTCACTTTTTTCTCCTTGTATATGAAGATAAACCTCTCCAGTGACATCTGCCTTCTTCAAGTCTCCCATGTGAAAATGGATTTCATATTCCACAACTTCAGAAAAAATAGAAAAAAAACCCCAAAAAGTCCGCAGGAGAAAACACTCCTTGTCCTCTTGCCCAACACCTGCATTATATACCAGTTCCTGGAAGGAACCATTGCAGATTTCACCCAAATCCCATGCAGTACCACCAAACAAGGAGAACAGGTCTCTTCAGTCCTGGTGACATATATAACCAAAACATATTCTTGCTGCATAACAGGATGGCACTCTACAGAATATAGATTTTCTCTGCTCTGACACCACTCCCAGAAAACAAGCACTACTGGTTGCTGTTTGGGGCACAGGATCCCTTGTGTGCTGTCCCCTTCCCTCTAAGGTAGGAAATTCCTTTCCAAGAAAAAAGCCATATTTGCATAGTTTTTAGAAAGTCTAGTTTTTCTTTCTAAGATTATTTGCTGATATTTCTTTGGTTTTCCCTCCCTCTATTTTTATTTATCACTAGTTAGATCGTAATACTTCACAATGTTCTTAAGTTAATATATGTTAATGTGAAACAAAAATAAAGAATTAGAAATGTTTTCAGCATCAGCTTTAACATATAAATAGAACAGCCTTCTCACATTTTGTATCATTCTCCCAAGAACCTTCCATTAATGATATAATAGCCCACAAATACAGGTCAGCTAAGTGAATTTTGAATTTAAGGGAAAGCATTTCTGATTTGCTCAGCTGTGGTCATAGTATAGAGATTAGAGGAGACACCTATGTCTCCTATAGGAAGCTTCTGCTTCCTTGCCTCTTTTTGTCACAGTACTTAGGTAAGTGATGCAAATGAGACCAGATTGAATTAATGCCAAAGAAACTTCATGGAAATCTCCTATGTTCACTTTTAAAATTACCTATTTTAGCCCTCCCCCATGTTATCATGGAAACAAGGAAACACTTAAACAGAAGCAGGTCACAATCTCAATATTCATTGTTATTTGCATCATTTTAACAACAAGGGTCCCAGGAAAAAATAAGAAGGGTTTTGGGGGGCTTTATTTTATTTTCCTCACAGTGTTGTGTGCTCTTATTCAAATTATAATAATAAATATCATTTGTATAGTGTGTTCATTTGGGCCCATTTGTATAATGAACTGGTACTGTCAATTTAGGAATCTAACTTTGGTGGCTATATTAGGACTGAGAGCCTTATGCAGTCAGCAGGCAAAGGCAGGTGCTGTAGAAAACACCTCTGATGGGTTCCCGTGTATTCTAGAGATAAACACCAGATCTCAGGAGTCTAAACTTAGATGGTCTAAATGTTCCTCTGCTTCCAACCACAGGCCTAAGAATACAAGCTGTGCTCTTGTAGCAACACGTTTATAAAACACAACTTCTAGTATTTTTAATAGTGACAACATTTTTATCCACTGTAAAATGCAAAGTCACATTTGGGATGCAGGTAATGAGCAATGCACTCGTACCAAGAATGTATTCAAAAATGTTTGTATTATCTCTTTAAGGTTTTTTTATCACAAATATGAGGGGTTTTTTTTAAGAACTGAGCAGCCTTAAAATCCAGCATTTTACAAGTACTGAGCTATCTTTGACTACCACAAATTATCAGCCCTTACTCCCACAACCTTCATCACTGCAGCAGTAAAACATAGACAACATCTAGACTATGTGACATTTACATGCTGGAGAAAGTCTTCCAGCCTCACTCTGCCTCTTTTCCCTCTCTGGAACCTAGCTGGCTCTACAAATCTGCTTTCCCAGGAAAGTCATGTGTGCGAAGGAGGGGAGTGGTGCTTTAGATAGACATGAAACCCAGGAGAAACAGCACTTTCAGTTTCACAAGTGACATTACAAGGCAGAGGGCACGGAAATACACATTATTCAGGTCTGAAACATGTATTTCCGTCTAATGTACATCATAAGATACATGAATATCTAGGTATACATCCTGGAAAATTTTATATTTTCAGAACATTTTTCTTCTTGAATCAAATTTTTTCTAATATAGAAATGGTCTATTTAAGCAAACTACATTCTTTAAAAAGATTATAACTATGAGAAATTTCTAGTAGGTTTAAGAAGGAATCCATGAACCCAGAAGCTAAAGCTGTCATTTAGTTTCATGCGTAGGTGATAGGAAAACAGGGAGAGAAAAAAAATATTCTGAGGATATTTATTTTTAAGTTTTCTTACGGCTCTTTTCACAAGTTGGTGCTATTCATGATGAGTGCTATAAACAAAAGGTCTGAATTCAAATATTGTGACATCTTATATAGCTGTTTCTTTCTATTTCTAAAATAAAAAGGTCACATAACTGGATTAACGGTTTTAAAGAGTGGGTGTGTATACTGACTGTAAAATTATTATTTAAAAGGATTCATTAAATAATAAGAGCTGTATAAGTCTGCTAATAAAAGTGTGCTCATTTCAATAAGCTTCTGAAATGTATTTGTTTATCTTTTACTACATCATGATGGTGTCTGAGAAAATCTCTTTGCTTAAAAATAACTTTATTTCACTGCAGCACTATTTACTTCAGGGACTCCCCCAGGACTATTTTTTTGAAAATAATTTAAACTAAGGGCTAGGAAAGTTCTTATAATTTATGGTATCACTCATGTTTGATGATAAGAAGCAAACCAAGAGTTTTCCCAGCCTGAGGCTCTAACATATCTCATTCCTTTCTTCAAGGCAGTTAAATGTGCACTGCCAGGTAAAAGACAACACAGCTGCATTGAAGTCAGCACAGCTACACAGATTTGATCTTTCTGGAGTTCCAGATAGTTGAAAATGCATGAACTGACCAGGTGACACTTTAGTTAGCATTTAGCCAATGGCATTTTTGGTTTCAGGGGATTTAGGATATGAAGTTTCTGTGTTACTCATTCAGAGTGTTGCCTTGTCTGTATAACTGGGCCATATGAGCAGATTCGTTGAAGTTAAAAGGCTACTTGTATGAATAAGATCAAAATTCTTAGGTGCATGTGTCTGACCACTCCTGTGGGGGTAGATTAGAAACCACAGTGCTCACATTGTTACTGCTTTTGTCCAGAATCATTAATATACAGAATCATGAGCTTAGCTGAGAAATGTATATAGTGTTTCTGCTGAGTCTGCTGAATGTATTGATGCATAATTTAATGCTCAGTGTAGTCACAGCAAATATTTCCTATTATTTTTCGACTATTTAAGTGAAATAAAAGCATACAAAGTAGCCTCTATGAAAGGAGTCATAACAGAAAGGGGATGCTGGGAAACGGGGTAAAAGATTTTAGGGTGAGTTTGGGACCATTCTGATTGTGTTCTGTATGAACAACATACCCTAACAACAAAAATCTACTGAGATAAGGTATTCTGTTCAACCTTGTCATTCTTTGTCTCTTACCAATCCAATTTATAAAAATTCTCTTTCAGATGTAAGCCAACATAGTGCAAAATGGAAAGTGGTCACCTAATGCTCATTTTAAAAGAAAAAAACCCCATAAATTAAAGATAGGAGAGTAAATAAATTTTAATTTTTTACTATCATTGTTTTTCACTAATTTATTGTGTGTGTGTGTCTAGGAATAAAGCCAGAGTATAAAAAGAAGAAATTTTAGACTGCAGTAGTATTGGGGCCACAAAGAATAAAACTGATAGTAGCACTTCCAGTTGTAAATCACTGGACTCCACAAAACGATTTGTGAAAAGCTTCTTAGGTTAGTAGATACTGCCATTTACAGATTCATTTTTGATGGAGAGTACATACACAGGTTTTCCCAGAAATTTTCCAAGAAAAACACCCTAACTTTTCTAATATGCTTCAATAATTATTTTACACATCAGAATAATGTTTTCAGAGAGTATCTCCATTTGGCTCTAAGCATAATAGAGGCTTTGAGGGGTGTATTCAAGAATTATTTTTTTTTAATGCAGTAAAAAATTTAACAAGTTCAGAAAATAATTGTCCATATTTATAGTTCTTCCTATTTTTTTCTTAAATAAATTAGGGAAACAGGGCCTTTTAATAAGGTCTAGAATTACTATATTCATGATTGCACATTCAGCATATATTACACCCAACATCCAATGTTTTTTTGAATCTGGAGCAAAAATTGGATCAAAAGCTTAAAATGGTAAGATTTTTCAGCAAAAGAATACAAGGTGACTATATTTTTTTAATTATGCAAACCCACACAAAACCAGAAATTTTAAAGGTCTTCATCGGTTTTCTTCAAGTTTCAAATTTAAGTTGGATGCGATATTTAGGAAACTCTCCTTAGGGAATGGCCTGCAAAAGTCTGCATGGTCTATTTTATTTCTTTTTCTGGGCTGCTTCCATCTTATTCTACTAGTTTCTGTTTAATCAGAACATCCTTTGTACTATAGCCTCTAGCAATAGACCTCTTAACTGGCACTAAAAGCCTCAATATATGATCTTTACTATCTCCATCAATCCTCTTTATTCTAATGATCTGGATAAATGCGAAGCCTGTTCTTAAGTACTAGTGATCAAGTTATCAGTATACAATTGGTTGTTCCAGGGGGGTGGTTGGCAGAAATCACTTAATTATCTCTCTGGCATCAGACCATTCACATGTGTTACTAACAGCAGAGAAACATGCAACTTAATGTATATTTTTGTTGAATATTATGCGCTGTACTATAAAGTTCTCATTGACATCAATAAAACACTAATTGAAATCCTTGGATGTCTCTTTGCTGGCTAATTGTGATGCATTTTAAAAATTCTACCTTTGTTTTGTAGGGGGTTTGCAATTCTTTCCTTCTTTACTATGTTTCTAGATCCCGTATATATCTTTGTGAATAGGAAGAGACAAGTAGTATCACACAGTAGATGATATTTCGTACTCATCTTCAGCTGACAGTATTAATTCAATGAGATAATAAATAATCAAAATATAAAACTGGAATACCATCTAATGTGAAAGAAGTCAAATACTATGTTTGGTACCAGCAGTTATAGCATCTCTCATAATACTCATACCAATGATTTCTCTTTTGTGGTAAATTCAACTGAAAAACCATCACTTTCCTTAATATCAAATTCTTATGGAAAGCCTCACACAGTATTTTAGGCCCAAAAGCGATATGCTGGTATTCCAGAGACACATCCTGACCCTAGTAACAAAAAAAGAACATAGCTTCCCAGGCAAAGGCTCCTGATCTGCATAAAGAGCTGGCAGCTCCACGCATTTGTCTTCCTTAGGGTTGAACCAGCAGTCAAAAGCTAAATACATTTCTTCTGTTGTGCCTGTGTGCTTCATATGCAGTAAATCTAAGTTCCATGGTTGTTTTAGCTCACTGTGTGGGCTGGTTACCTGAACTTTGTATATGGAGCCAATATCTGCCTGTTCATCCTGCATGAGGAGAAACAGATGAATGGATCTCATTTCAGTCGTGCCAGAACAAATGTAGTTGGCAGCTGTATGCAACAGTTGAACAAACCTCAGTAGTTAAAGAATTGGGGCAGATTTATAACTAGTACTATTTTTCCCCTTTCTAATCAATACAAAATTGATTTAATAACATGAATGAGGAATGCTTGAGGTGTGATATTAGGGAACAAGCAATGGTGAGCACTGCTGAAATCTGTACACAGAAAAAGGCACCATGTTCATATATATTACAGAGATTCAGTAGTTTATTTTCAGGCATAGCAGCTTTAGTCAATTTTTAAAACCTTGGACGCTATTGGAAATATTTCTTACAACAATAAAAAATGGTGCAATTAATTATAGATTTGAAGGAGAGCTAATCCAATTTTGAGGAAACATCCAGGAGATCCTCCATCTTTACTCTAAATCATGTAGAAGCTGTTCATTAAAATCTTGCATTCATAGTTGAGGAAAAAACCAGTCTGGTTCTACTGGGGATAACGCAGCATCTCTAGGACATACCATTGCTTGAGTAAGGGAAAGCAGAGGAGGCCTTAGGTATTACAATTATTGGTTTAAAATCAATATTTTTTCCCTGTAAGATAAAAAAGGGGAGAAAACAGAAGTTGTCTTTTCCTCCTCCTATTCAATATTTCTTGGATTCTTTCCCCTGCTCTATCATTTTAAATATGCTCAGATAGTAGAAGTCCATGACTTCAACCTTTCCTCTGACAGGCACTTCCAGTTTCATGCTATTTTTTTGTATTTACCAGAGTTTCTTGGAAATAACTTAGGAAAACCCTCTGAGTACTCCCCATTTTGGATCACGTTTGTGGTTATTCTAGCCTGCTTAGTTCCTCTTTCATTAAAGAAAAGAGGAATATCAAAATACAACAAATTATTTAGCTCAATCATAAAGTTCAACTTACTAAGAGGAAAAAGGAAGAGACAATAAATAACAGTGGGAAAAAAAGAGAAACTGTACTAGAAAAAGCAGTTCAGAGAAACTGGTGGCAGGGATGAATAAATTATATGAGAGAGAGAAGAGAAAAATTAACCTTCTGTACATTTAATCTCATTTATGATTCTTCCTTCTCTATCATCAGCCCCAAAAGCTCTACAGTATCCCATGGCAGATTGTATGCTTACAAATTGCTGATTTTTGTGAGATCAACAAAGCCTGTAAATCAGTACCTGCCGCATGGCGCACACTGTGATAGGCACCCAGGGACCAATTCGCTCACTTAAACCTTCTCAGTATGAGACACTGGGAGAATTTGCTCATTCAAAACCCATTGTTCATGTGTCACTACCTACAAACAAAAACGATGATCTGTGCCAAACTACACAGAGGACTTAAAAATCAATTTGGTAGTTTAGTTTAAAGAAACAATTTATCTCAGAATTAAGTGGATTATTGGCTACATGATTCGTAGGCTTTTCTTGCAGTAGAGAAAGGTTGAAGTACTTTGGTCTGAATTGCTTTTCCTCTGACTTGAAGTGGCAACTTTTTGTGACTCAGGTTGCCGCAGAAAATAAAAGAAAGGCATATTGGATCCTCCTCATCACTCAAGTCAGATCCAGTGATATCCATTATCCAGAGACCTGATGACTTCATGTTGATTTCAGGCATTTTAGGACTAAGAGTCGACCTTCTACCTTTAAAATTTATCAAAGAGAAAGGAAAGATGACAGCATGAGAGAATGGCATAATCTAGCAGGACCGTAGCCTTTTCAGTACACAAACCAAGCTCTTTTCGCAGGTTATGTTGTATCTATAGCAACTGCTCACTCAGAATAACACATCAATATCTTTATTATATTTTTTTTTGCAAGGAATTTAGAAGCTTAATGTTCTTTCTGTGTTTAAAATTTAGTTTCAAAGGCATTTTTTGATGCCAGTGTATTTTCCTTGTCATATTTGGAAGTAACTGCTAGGAGAATATTCAGTCACCTTTTAGAGGTCTAAGTAGTTGTTCTTGAAAAATAAACCAGTGTTACTAAAGCAAATTTATCATTTAAGAGCATGTAGCCATATGTAGCATGTAGGCACCTAATGCAAAATGAACAATTCTAATGAACTTTGCTTGTAACTAGATGTTACCTAGCAATATAATAGGTGCTGTAATAGTGTGAGACTGACAGGTAACCTATAATAAACACACAAAATTATTTGCCAGACCCTCAGAAGATCAATATTACTATCTTCCTCTCTTCTTCTTCATTAATTACTGTAATTCTTCATTTTAATTCTGTTTTAACCATTCTAGACAAAATGAAAATGATTTCTTTAAGAGGAACAGCTCAGAAAAATGTACTTTCTACAACTCAGAAAAACCACACAACTGAATCAAGGACACCTTGTGTCTTACTCCCTCTGGACAAGGTTTTGTATTTCATTTCCTTTGCATTGAATTGTTTTCACAGGATTGAGGGAAGAAATCTTTTACTACTTCTAAATGAGTAAAGGTCCTGCTGTAAGTGTTCTTTTGCCAAGTACATCCAGGTTTAGATATGCTATAACACTAAGATAAAACTGAAAATTCATATTTGCAGTAAAAGAAAGATACTATAGAGGCCTGACAGAGCTGTAGTCAAATATATATACATATATATATCTATATAAAAATAAAGGAGCAGGTCAGTTTTGCAGAAGAACTTACCAACTGTTACCATCTCACAAACAGTCTCACATAAGCCCAAATGAGTATCAAGCCAGTTCCATAAAGGAAACACCCATTCTTTGTCAGAATCTTGTGATTCCTTGACTGTTACCATCTTGAGGTACGTCCCTGCTCCACAGCCATCTCCATCATGACCACTTTTTGCACCAAAAATGAATCCACCTGCAAAACAGGGAAATAATTAACAAAACAGAATTTTGACTTGAATTTCAGGGAAAGTATGGGCCTGGATTCATCTGAGAATTTAAAATTCGTCTGTTTCTTTGTAAAATTTAATATAACATCTCCCTGCTGAATCTAAGAAAGCACATACTGATTATACCTAACATTTATTCCTATATTCATAATTAATGATGTATTGTAATTTCATTTGACCTTTGGACAATATGGATCACTGCATCAATCATTTCCTATTACATTACAATTTATATACTTCCACCTTCTGATAGTCAGACAGTTGTGACAAGATTTTGGTTTTAATCAAATTTCTATCTTTCAGATATCTAGCTTCTAAAACTTATCATGCAAGTCTAGATTTATATTCAGTGTTCTAAAGAGAAGTTAGAAATCTAAAAAGAGTGTGTTCACTCCAAGATAGATTCTAAATTCTTCTCCAGTAGTCAGAAAACCTGATTTTTTGCTTTCCTACAGAATGAAAATTGTGGAAATAGCAAATGGAGAAAAGAATAAGGGAGGAAGTTAAAATGCAACTGAAGAGTAAAAGATGAGAGATGGGAAGGGAAGCAGAGTGGAGAAGACACAAAAAGACATAAGAGAAGTAAACACAAGCAGCAGTAGATGAGAATAAGGACCAGAAAAACAAGATAAGGAAAAATGTGAAATGCAAAGAAAGAAATTATATGCCCCACTAAATTTTGGCTTGTTTTGTAAGAAATCCAGATGTTCTGTACAAGGCCCAGCCAGGGGCCAGATGGACCTCATGGTAACTGGTAAAAGTTAGAAAGTTATGAACAACTGAAATTTGAACAGCAATGTCTAGGATTATAATTAACACCATAATTCAAATAAAACAATTCAGTAGTAGGAACTTACTAAACTGGATGTCAAAACAATTAAAAAACCAAGATATTAGGAAACTGATCCCTAAAAAAATACAATAGTTGCCAAATTCCTACGTGTTGTCCCTATTACTTTTTAAATTAAAATATTGGAGAAGTGGATTTTCTGCTACTAATATTGAAAGTACTTTCATACAACAAAAAAATATATTTTTTTCTAATAATAGTCAGAACCCAACAGCAGATTGTGAGCAGAAATCATTAACTTTGTTAATTAAGATATTTTAGGAAATAAATCCATATATGAACATTAAATACTTACAGTAGCGTGCTGTCTTCTGTCTATAGGCATAGTTCTGAGAAAAACACAGAAATGAAATTTAGAAATTCTCTCAGTTCATTACTGATTCCACTTTTACCCTAACAAGTGCTGTGGTAATTGTCTAATAAGATTATTTCACAGAAATCTAAGTCTCTCCTTGACAGTTTTTTCAAGCTTCCTTGTTCAACGAGTGAAAGCCTAATTCACAAGAGAAGAACTTTATTTATAGTGGTCATCTAGAAACATTGGGTTTATATGCATTCGTTTTCTAAGTGGAATTTTTGTTTCTTGTCTAAACTTACTGATATTGAGTTGGTGTTTCATGTGGGATTGTGGTTTCAGAAACATCACAGACTGCAAAAGTCTCACCGAAATTTCTGTAACTTATTTTGAATCACCAATTTTTAAAATTCTTTACTACCTGTTCTGCCCTAAATTTGGAAGAGAAGAAGTGAGAAGCGTGACCACTGATGTTCTCCCCACTAATCTGCTTTGTATTGCTCGTATGGAGCCTTTACTGCCACGTGGGCATGTTCTCGTACAGGAAATAAATAACACTGGCATTGGTCTACTGTGAATATCTGGAAGATAAATTCTGTGAATGTTTACAAATTCTTGCCTATCTAGCCAGATGCCTTCTGACCAGGCATTAAGTGACACTTAATGCAGTGCTAACCCCTACACATGTAAGACTGCATTATTGTGCCATTACCTTATTTCTTTGAAATTTTCTTCCTTTCGTTAAAGATGTATGAAGTTTCCTCACACCTGTGTCCCCTCTTCTCCCATAGAGAGTGATATAAATATTTGCAAAAGTCTCTGCTCCCCAGCAGTCGCCAGCATGTACAGAAACAACATACTTATAGACCGTACAAAAAGAAAAGGTTTAATTAAAGCTGATTAAGTACAAAGTGTACTTAAAATAAAACAGCAACACAGAGTATTTAGTAAGACTACTGCTTTTTTTTATTTCTGCAGCCACGAGAAAATCTGCTACACAGTGAATGAGATTATCAGGTTACTCTTTATGAATCTGATCTCTTCATGCTAAGCTCAATGAAGACTATTCATTCACTTTCCTAGAAATTTGAAGGAAACTGGACTTGGACAATTTAGATTTATGAATCTAGACAAATTCTGGCCGATTCTGTTTTATTGTGCAAGATCTGGAAAAGAAGAACTCATCTGAGTTATTTCAGGGACTGTTAGAAACTGAATTATCTTTGCAATAGATAATAATTAACTCAGGTCAAAGAATAGGAATAAGGTTATGCAAATTAGAATAACAGAGACAGATGCAACATAGCATCTGGATGCATGACATGACATGTAAGTATAAAAATTTACAAAATGCACTTATTAACTTAAGGAAAGAAACTAAAAACTCTTTGACTCTATACTGATCCCGTATGAATGAATTTCTACAGTCAGATCAGATTTTCCTCTACGGAAGATCATGAAATTGCATACATATTCAGGCTCATACAAAAAGAATAACTGAAATTTTTCAAATGTCATTTTTAATGTACAGTCCTGATGAGTTAATATTTAACTAATGTAGCACTCTACTTTCTTTTAAGGTCATGAATAGATTTGAATATTCAGGGACCAGAACTTCTGGAACTTTAGTTTAGCAAAGTAGTCATGTCTCTAATTACCTTTATCTCATGTGTAACTGCTAAATTTCTGAAGAAATGCAGGACTTCTGTAAGTCTTCACATTCCAAGGTCATCCCTGAGTTCACTCTGAAACTCTCAGCATGGCAAAAAAGTAGTCCTTTGGAAAAAAAACCCAAACTTTTCTGCGCAATAAGGCTTACTTCTGACTCTTATGTTAGCAAATAAAGCCGTTGTAAGCTAAGTAAGTCAACAGTAACGCTAGAACAAATCATTTCCATGGCTTTGAATGTGTTATTGTCCTTAAAAAGTCCAATTATATTGTTCCATTTTTCTCACTTAAAATCACACAGAAGATTTAAGAACTGTAAACTCCAATATGCAACTTAACTGGAAAATTAAAATCTAAGTGGTCAGCATTTTTGCAGAGTGTACATGAAGACAGGTGCCAATAGAGCCACTGAAGGTATCAAATCCAGACAAAGTGCTATATTATATCTGGCATTGATTTATTTTCAAGCAGTGAATTTACAGTGTTTACGTCTTCTTGGTGCTTTTATCTGGTAAAGTTTTCTGGTCCTCAGTGACTGCGGGGAATTCTTTTACTACCTCTGTATCTTCTCTCTTAAGAGTGAGCCAGCAGTTATACTAAAAGTTTAGTTCTTGCTTTGTATGCAACTCTTCTAAGTGAAAATACTTCAGATGCCAGCCCTTAAAGCTTGGCACATCGTCACAGCTGGCTTGAATCTTGTACACATCCCCCAGATCTCCAGTCTCAACCTGAACCAAATAGCATGAGGAAGAGAGTACTGTCAAGGTTGGTTCACTTAGATTTTCCTCAGTCCCTGGAGCAGAATTTCTAAATTTAACAGTAAACAAAGGAAACGCTGAGTTTGAGGCTGGGATACGTGTGATGATAGAATAAATCCTCTTTTTTTTTTCTCATGGTATAATCATAGGTGAGATTGTCTCCCTTATTAGTACTGTAAGCATGATACTCTACTTTAGAGTGAGTCAATATCTTAAAATTAGTAAGATCTGTGCATTTAGGCTCTTTAGACAAAAGATAACATGGAAAGTTGTGACCCTACTGGATAAAGAGATCATTAACTTACAATTAAAGATTCTAATGGCAGCAGCCAAGTGAGGTATTAATTTAAAGATGGTTACTATGAGCCTGGAATCACAGAATCATTTAGGCTGGAAAAGACGTTTAAGACCATCAAGTCCAGCCATTAACAGAGCACTGCCCAGTCCACCACTAAGCCATGTCTCTGAGTGCCACATCAACATGTTTTTGAATACCCCCAGGGATCATTAGTCAACCACTGCCCTGGACAGCCTGTCCCAGTGCTTGACAACCCTACTGGTGAATAAATTTTAACTAAATTCTCATTTGTTAAATTATTTGGTCTGGAACATAAAACTACTTTATAACCAATTCTTCATTAA
Organism: Machaerirhynchus nigripectus; assembly: GCA_013397975.1. Lineage (NCBI taxonomy): Eukaryota > Metazoa > Chordata > Aves > Passeriformes > Dicruridae > Machaerirhynchus > Machaerirhynchus nigripectus. The sequence continues at coordinate 81,037 of VZRQ01001507.1, forward strand.
AGGAAAGGGATATTTCCGAATAAAAATAAATCATTGATGTTACAAAAATAACTCTAGGACAACACAGCCCTGTTGCCATACTACGTGTGGGAAATTCAATATCTGGTTGCTGATTGCGGATAACGATCTGCGTGACATTAACCACTTCATGCTAAGTCTTCTGAACAGCAGGAAGCAATGGGGCAGCCTTTCACTGGGCAGCTACAAGAAAGACAGGATGGGAAATGATTTTTGAGTGAAACAAAGGAGAACTAATAGTTTTAAAAGGCAACAATTCTTTTTATTATGTATCAAAAATACTTAATACAGAAAATGTTGCCAGTGGCTTTGCTCTTCTCCCGTATTGCTGCTTTTTTTCCCCCCACACCAGTCACAATACAAGATTTGGTGACTTTCCAGGGAATAAATCCTTTGTGCACCCTATAGTATCACAATAAGAAACAGAAATCAGTCTTACACAATCGTGCCCTGGCTCTGGCAGCACCACCAGCAGACTGGCTTCTAAGACAGAGCACAGACCTCCTAACAGATTCATTTATTCTGCTTCTCAGCAGAGCTCTGAACATGACAGCCCTTCACTGCTTAACGCTAGTTCATGTGCATTTGTACAGTGAACACATGCATGTAGGGAAGTATCAGCTACCTTATTCTTATGAGAGAGGTATTATATTAAAAAAAATGTGCTTTTGTCATTTTAGGAGAGTTGGCCACTGTTATTAATGACTGTTATTCAAATAAGAAATAGTAAAATACCAGAGTATGAGGAGGACTAATTAATTGAAAATAATGCAACCTGCCCAAACCATGTTACAGGATCTTTATGAATGGTTTATGGTGCAGAACTTACAAAAAGAGTCCTTTGGTAGGAAGGAATTGCGCTTGATGGATTAAAAGATCCCTTCCAGTCTGAATTTCTTAAGGTAAGTGTTTTAAGTGGTTGCCATGCCACTCTTAGACAATTTCAAGATTCAGAGCATCATTTAAGGACCGGGGAAGAACTCCTTTCCACTGCCTATATAACAGCCCTGGGGCTGCACGGAATCACTCAGCTCCTGAACTGTAACTCCACTGTACTCACAAAAGCCACACAGCAGTAGTTTTACACCAAAGAAGAGGGCACCAGACTTGTGCTCTCTCCAAGCCTAGCCTGCCCTGCCTGTCTCTGTGCCATTGTGCTTACAGAGCTCAAAGCTGGCCCTGACTTGGTCTCCACTCCTGCACTGTGAAAACGGAAACACATGGGCAGAATTTCACATCTTTTCATTCATGCTGTGTATGTTGCAAAGGATATCATTAGCTATGTATCACCAGCTGTGGTGGACTAAGTGGATTAATTCCTCACATAATATGCATTCCAGCTGATTAAACTTAATGGGAATTATTTGGGTTCATTGAGAGGAGAGCACACAGGTTCTTCACCCATCTAAACTATGGTTCTTTCCCAGGCAATCATTGCTTCTTCTCTTTCAGAACCAGACTACTGACTTTTAAAATTATTGCCTGCAGATTTTCCTTCTCATACATGGACCCCACAGCTGTATCACACAGCTACTCTAAATGCTGTGAACAACTCTCTGTCTGGGAGTTGCAAAAGTACAGAACTTGGTTATTTTTATGTGACAGGGCAAGCTGTAATTCACATTTTACTTTGTCTTCTGCTACCCAAATTTGCAATTCTCTAGGATTCTAAGTCGTCATAAATACATGTGCTATAATCCTTGTAGGAAATGCACAGAGGAGATTTACAGGAAAATAATTCCAGAATACAGGACAGACTATTTAGAAGCCACAATCATCCATTTTGTGTCTAGAATCACAATCTCAATTAATTCCCTGACTGCCTTTGAACTTTCAAGTACTAATAATCATACAGTTTATGATCCATGGAATTAAACACCTACTATTTTCAATTGAGTGTATTAGATGCCCTTTTTCGTGGATTTGTTTTTTCCCTCACAGGTCTTGCCAGCATTAGCCTTTTTGTTCAGATCCATCATTGTACCCAGGGCTGCCATCACATCATTCTTGTAATCCTTTTCTGAGCAATTTAATACAAGCAGTTTTCCTTTGGAATATGATATCCTGTCTTTAAACCCAAAATTCTCTTTTCCCTCCATCAATGTCTATTAATTGATAGCAGAGACAGACATATAATCCATCACAAAGCATATATCCAGTGAATATCCTGGTTTTAAATTTGTTGAATGTTTTCAAGAGGATACTTTATCTTGTTCATTATTATAATTTCCTAATTAAATTTTTCACATTTATTTCTTCTGAATAGTTTTATGCAATATTCAGAACTTGAAATCTTAGCGGAGTTGGTGTGATTTGTCATATACTAGCAACACAATGCATTTTCCATTACGTGACTGAAGGAGCATGGCTCTTAAAATCAGGAGGAGCCACTGGGCTTCTGAAGAGCTCAGAGACTGATTAACTGATAAAGATTAGAGAATTTCATAACATTTTAAATCTTTTCCTTTTTGATTCACATAGGGCTTCTCAAAGACATCATGCCTAAGGTAATTAAAGCTTTGTAACTTTTACTGTTTGGGTGCATATTTAAATTTAATAATTTTTCATTCTCTTCCCTGTTAAAACCAAAAGAAACCCCAAACAAATCACCACCACCCCCCCAACTGCCCCCCCAAATAAATTATTCTAGTTAATAGGGTTTGGTCAAAGCATCTTAAAATTCATTTGGACAGCCATCTGTCATATATTTCAGAGATCCTTCTGCTTGTTGTTTGGAGCATCATCTCATACTGTGGAAAACACATGGATTATTGTATTATGTCATTTGAAACTTTCTGTCACTTTCATGGTCCTCAACACAGAATATGTTCACTATTTATTGTGTATTTACCAAGAGTCCTACTTGAAGAGCACTATTGCTCATTTTGCTAGTGTTTTGGACAATAGTTTTGGGGATCCTAATCTCACACTCTGCCCCATGTATTTTATGATTCTCTGGAGAAAAGAATACCCAATACATTAGGACTTTCCAAAGGCATACTCTGACAAGCTTACTTTGCTAGCAACCATGAAACAAAGACGACTGTAAGAAAGAGCTATATACTTTACAAATCTGTTCATTCCATATGAGATCAATGATTGATTCCAGTCATCACCAGACTACCAAGAAAAAAAATTTCCACTTCTTTATTGGTTTCTTGCCATGCTGCCTTCAACGCTACAACTCCTGTCAGATTTCATAATATTGACACATTCACCTGTTTTTCAATTTTTTTTTTTAAAACTAAGGTGTTCTATTTAAATCCATTCTTATTTAAGCAGCTCAACTACCACACTACACATTTCTGAGACCACTGAAACCCAACTGCACCTAAGAGCACGCTGCTATTTTCTCTCTTTTAATTTATTCTTTATGCTTGCTATGTGCAATTAAACTACACCTGTTCTTCCGTAGGAGTTGGTTGGACGTATTTTGGATCGAATAATCATTCTGAATATGATACACATCTGTGCATGTACTTGTGTGAGAACACCTGGAAAATCAGGAATTTACATGTCTTTCTGTCCTCAGTGTGCAGTAAATGTATCTCTGAGATCAAAATTAAGCTTACTGTTTCAAAATTATGTGAGGTGCTTATAGCACATAACCTGTTGTTCTTTTTACTGCACTGAATTATTAAGGATGTTTGTCTAGGACCAGGATCTTGGGGGGAGGTTAAAAGTTCATTTATTTCTGCTTGTTGGAAAGCTGAATTCACAGCTTTTCCTCCTTGTGATATCACATTCATGCGTTCAGCCTGCTGCTACAGTGAGAGAACTTAAGCAAAGCTGCATTCTTCTGCATAGTCTTAGTAGGAACAAAGAAAGGGAAAGCAAAAAGAAACTGGGTTTATTAGCTCAAGCACCTAAAGAGGTATGAGGGTGTTTATGGAGGTACCTGTGAACCCCCAAATGCCCCTTTGTATCAGAGCTGCTATTCAGTAAGCTGCACTGTAAGCAATGTGGCAAAGAGATAAAATATCATGCACAGTAAATAATGCTCAAATAGTACTAACTTCTTCATACAAAGCAATAAAAAAAGAAGGACACAAATAGCTGTGGGGAAAATACAGGCACTAACCCAAAGTGTACCCAAAGTATGAACAAGCATTCAGAAAGCTGCTAGGGTGGAAGGGTACAATGCATAATGTGCTGTGTACCAAGGATGGTAGACTATGAGGGACAACCACAACTGACACAGAGAAATACTAATTCCTCCTAGTGTGATACCCAATCACTGAAATTAGGCAGCCTTAACAAGGACTCTGTGCCATTTGGGAAATTACCAACATGTTAGATGCAGCAAAGGTCTGCATTATACAATGATGCTTGCCAAAATTCAGTCAGCTGGTGTTGTTTCTCCATAGATAGATTCTGCCTCTACTGACCTCTTCAGTTTATGTTCATGGCATAGGATAGGAAGCTCGTTTTGTTGCTCAGCGTGTTTCTTTTGTGCTTTCTGATAAGCAGCTGCTTCCTTGTCTTTAAGAAATGCAATTTTTGTTTTCATTTACTCCCCATAAAGTTCGTAAATTGCTTCAGCTTGTTATTTAAACCAAAAATTCAGCCTGGATCAGGTCATTAAAATGAAGCTTTGACATAATTTTCTAAACGTAGTTTTGCCATTGTTTTCAGAATGTTTATTGCAGCCACTGAAAACTCTTTCTGAGCTGTATAAAACTGCCGTGAATTGCAAGCTATTTCTCTCATCTTGCTGGCTAGAAGCTGTACTTCATGCCAATCAACAGAATTTGCAATGACTTAGCCTAGAAAGCCAGGACAGAATTTGAAGATTTAAAAGATGCCTCAGACGAATCCTCTCAAAGCATCAGCACGTGTCTCAGGTGTAAGGGCAGTCAGGGCTGTGTTAGGGTTGAATTTAAAACTGGCCCTATATAAGCTATAGCTTCAGAGTTCACCACACTTTGATATGCATGAATGCATTCTCCAGTGATTTGTGATTATCCAGAAAAATCCTCTGCCTGCTGGCCTCAGAGGCAGAACTATCCTGGGGACAGTGGATACTACTTTACAAAGATGAAAATGAAGGAAAGAAAGGCCCACTTATGTCCCCTGGGAATGCTGCCCAATCCTTCATCTTCTGCATTCACAAATAATTGTGTATTGCCTTTTGTATGAACTTCAACTCAGGAATCTTTAGGGAATTGGAAAAAATGCAAGATGAGCTGGTGAATGCAATAAATTACACAAAAGAGTCCATGGAGCTGGCTACAGTAGAACAGGACTAGCAGTAGGAGATGACCCAAGAGCTATATTTACATCATTTCATCTTCGTAAGTAATCACATCATTTTTTACCAGACGAATCAACAATCTATATATAATGCTAGTCATGTATACACACAAACACACATACACACACACATATATATATATCCATGTATCTATATCTATATCTATCTCTCTATATATGTATATATCCTAGAGGGCAATGTCATGATAAGATCTGTGCAGTACTGTATATATCTGACTTACAATGAGTTCATAGTTGCTCTGGGGAGAAAGCACACATATCCTAGGGTTTGTGGAGAAAGCAGAAGCTCATCACTTTTGCCCTTTGAGCCATAAATCACAAGGGCCCTTTTACACTCCTGTGGCTCTGGGGAATCTCCATCTGTTTTAACCTGCACTCTCCACTGTTGTGCTAAAACAGGAAAAAAACATTTTTAGCTTCAGTGCAGCAATTAAACAGTTTTATTATCAATGGTAGAGAGCAGTGAATGAGTTTGTTACTATCACAACAAGGAATTGTAGATTACCATGAGTTTATATCCCATTTAATATAAATAAATAATTAATAATTTAAAAACCACTTGAAGATAAGTGTATCTTAGGCTTGATAAACACAAGACAATTGTTGAAGTGGGTGTGAAAACTGAGCTTAACACCAAGGAAGCAGAAAAAAGACACTTTGCCTGAGTGTGTTTTTTCTTTCTTTGTAACAAAATAGTTACTTTAATTACAGTAATTATTTTAATAAATTTCAGTTCTTAGAATGTTCTTATGTAACATGAAAAGAAAATTAACATTTTGAAAGACTTGTATGTGATCCATTTGTAAGACCCGCTGGTTAATAGACAGCTAGTTGAAAAATGAACTTTTTTTTCTCAGATTCTTCTAACTAAATTTGCCATGTCCATTCTGCTCATTTGTCAGATCAGATCACTCATTGAGGTTGAATACAAAATTCAGGAAATTTTGAAGAGATGTTTGCACTGACCTCAGCTCATGGCTCAGGCCTTTTAGACGTTGTTTTTCGGTAAGTCACCTGTACTCATAACACTGTTAGAAGTCCAGTATGCAACTGGGAAGCTGTTCCAGGTGTGGGAAAAATACAGTGTCTTAGATGGACAGTACAGGTTAGGAAGCTACTTAAGTGCTTGAAGGTAAAGCATCCCTTGAATTCAAAGGAATTATTTGTTGAAAAGACACTTGATCCTGCATGGCAAAAGGAACTTAGCAGTGGAAGCAAATTAAAAGCTTTTGTTTAGACTGTGGCCAATGCTGTGATAATACAATAATTTGCCAATGGGATTGATATAAAAGAGAACTATTTCATGATTGTGTGTAAGCCTACAAAACAATGTGTTGATAAAATGAATTTTAGAATCATTTAATTCAGAAATAAATTGGATGTGACTTTTCTCTGTATGCTTTTTTCCTGCCTTTTGTTTTCCTCTGCCTGCTTAAAGATGGAGACTAGATGAAAACCTGATCTGGTTTCCTTGATTTATAATTTTCCTCTTTTTTGTATTGGTTTTTTAGCTAATCCTGTTTTTCCCCTCATTATAGAACCTGTTTCTGCATTACATCTGACTGTTCCCTGACTCTTCTGGGCTCAGCTAGAAAACAGCAGGCAAATACTCATCTCACAGCTAGTCTTCTGAGTAACACACTAGCTAAAAGGATCCTTCCATCTGAACTCTTTTTTTAAGGTCATTTCCAGCAATGAGTCAGATGCAGTGTGTGGAAGATCCATACTTTGCCTAACGAGGAACTTTTGCTGTTTGATATATGTGCCAGCTTTGAATTTTATCTCCTCGTGCCAGGTTGGCATGTGGTACTCTTCAGGGTGTCACACTTGGTGAAGTCAAGCATTGTTTGAGCTTTGGCTGCTCCTGAGCACTCCAAGGGTTTATGAGGAGCTTCAAATTTTTACAAAGACTCCCAACATAGGCCTGAATCTCTTATCCTGTCCAACCATGCTCCATTTTGAAGGCTGTCCCAGGAACACAGTGGAGAGGAAATTAAGATAATTTTGCAGTTCTGTATTTCCCAAGTGGAGCTTTTTTTTTCCTCTTTGTAATATTCCTCTGCTCCAGGAGAGAGCAAGCCTGAAGTTAAGAGAATGCACAGATGCATAACTGCCTGTTCCCTCCTCAAAGAGGCAGGATGTTCAGAGAAGTATTTCAGGCAAGGTGATTTATTTTAATTAATATCCATAATTGTGCTTTTAATTATTATTTCAGTTGGAAGGCCAAGACACCAGTTGGAAGTTTTCCAGGGAATAAATCAGTGGTTACAGATTTAAGGCCTCTTAGTGTCTGTGATTCTTTATTCTCCTACATTTACTTTTAATGCTTCTACAGTTTGGTAAGTGAGCTAACACAGACTGACTGCATTTTCTCTCAGTTCAACAAATTCGTTTAACCTGCTCATGCCAGAACAATCAAAAAATCCTTTGTCTAATATTCTATTCACTTAGACATCTCTCGGTGAGGATGGCTACATGAGACAGAAGACTGATGCCAAGAATTTATTGCGTTACAATACTCTATTTCAGGATTTTTTTTCACTCTGGTGTTTTTTGGTCTTAAGACCTAGAACAACATTCACACTTTGCAAGAAGTAGGAGTAGGTTGCTTATTTCCTGGAGATTTTAGAAATTTGTGTTGCCTAGAGGCAGAGCAGTCAGTCTGCTTAATTCTTTTTCTTAGGGATTTCTGCCTCCATCTGGCAATGGAAACACACTGTTGGTGCTTTTTAGAAGCAGGTCCATTCCATTTAAAATTTGGGAATTCTGTGATTATTCTAAGTCCGTTATCAAGTGCTTGCAAGAGAGGGAATAATTCCAAAACAAAATTAGTCATAGCAAAATTGACTGGATATTTTCTCTTTTCATATGAACTTTCTATATGCTTTAATACCAAAAGCCTTGCACAACACAAGAAGAGCCAACCTAGAAATATCTATTAACCGAACTCTGTTACTGTTATTTATAAATAAATACTTTATTTACCACCCTCAAAAACCCACAAAACCTCAGGACACCCTGCAGAATCACATTACAGGAACCCAGCTCCTTTTAGCTGACTGCAGTGAGGATATAGTTGGAACATACTGTGTCTTGTCTCCTTGCCTTGAGAGAAAATTCCTTCTTATGTACTGTTACGATACTTTGTTTACTTTGAGGCAAAAAAGGAAAATAAATAGAGAAAAAGGAAGTAAAAATTAGTAAAATATCCCTACCATGTAGGAAACTTTCAGAGAGTGACATAAAGTCCCATTCAAATCAACTTCAAATCCCTCAAATCAACTTCATTTGAGAGCTGAGACCACCTATCTGCCTCCCCTACCAGGGCAATACACTTCCTCTATTTATCTTGCATCAAACATGCAAGGAGGAATCAGAGGCATACAAATAAATTTATTCCCATGCCTGATTTGCCAGACCCTCTCCGTAATGTACAAAGGTTACTGAGAAAACTTGATATGGGCAGACTGCATTTTGGCAGAATCCATAGCCAGCAGCAGCAGTCACAGGGATCTGGAATTTATGTTTCATTAAAGCTGGCATGATGCCAGCCTGGCTGAAAAAGGACAAAGAGCCCTCAAGTAACCTACCTAGCAATGATGACTTTCACGTCAAGTTTTCTCTTTGGCTAGGTAGTTCAACAGGTTACTAGCCTCATCCAAAGTGAATGAGATTTCTGACCTTCAGAGTGACTTATATTTTGTTCTGTAACCGTGCTTTAGACCTGACCTAAGCACATTGATCTTATCCTCAAAATCAGCAAACACTGAATTATGCCAATCAGCTTTTCATGACTTTCCCTGAAGCTTGCTTGCAGAGTGCAGCTCATACAGAGTATGACCACACGAGTGCCTAAAATATTGGCTCCCTAACATCAGAACTTCCACTTGCCTCTTATTCAGCAAACATATGTTACATGGAAGGTTTTCACCTCCACTCTGAAGGGGACTGCTTATCACTATTCTACCATGTCAAATCTTCACTGCTACAGGTGCTGGGAGAATCTAAGGGAATTATTTTTTCTCCTAGGACTCTGCATCTCCGGAATGTTCTCTTACCAGCTCTGACATTGGTACTGTGTCATGACAGAATGACACAGAGCTGACTACAGGATATCTTTCCAAACCTCTTGTGATTGTTACCCTCCTAATAAAGCGCAGTCATGCAAGGTCCATGAGATCATTAATATGACAACACAAACTGTGAAAAATCAGTCCTGATCATTATCTTTTTCACAAAAGACATGAAAGTCCAATATCTAACCTGCCTCAGTTCGTCACTGGAATGAGCCCATAGGTAAAACAAAGATGGATGACAAGCAGCTCAATCTTAACTGTCATATAGCTAACTGACAGAAAACTTCCTAAAAATAATCTTCTATTTTATAACTTCTTTTTTCAGAAGCTCTGATCTCAACAGTCTCCTGGACATCTTGACAGTGTGATGGTTCAAAAGCTGGTTAAGAATAAGCCACTCCTTCCTCCTCATAATCAATATATTATTGAGTCTGATCACTCGATGCTCACAGGCACGGAGCAGCCTATGCATCTGTGCCTGCTTACTATAACTCAATGAATAATGAAGCTCTGCTGGAAAAGCTTTTGAATTCGTAGTAAAATATGGTCTATTTTCTGAACATAAGGTGAAACAGATATTATGGTCGCCTCTCAGAACTGTGCACTTAGCAGAATGCAGAATCCAATTCCAAGTACTCGTGAAAATCAACCTTCTGTGTGAGAAAGTCTTTACTTACCTGAGTTCATCAGTTTCCTCTTGTCAAAGTTATGACTTTGTGGAATAAAAAAGCTGTTGGCTAAACTGTTTGATTGAATGCAAATGATTCAATTCTCACTGAAACTGGAATTAGATTGAGAGACTAGGACTCTTCCTATAGAAAGCAAGTCACTGTTCTGAGAGACAAATGTAAACACTACTTTTTTTAGTTTCGTTTTTCCCATAAAATTCCCAGGCACAGTTGCACAGTTGCACAGTTGCGTGCAATAGCCATTTACAGTTAAATGTTCATAAAAATACGTGTGTCAGTCTGTTTCTCATTTCTGGTTAGGAAGACACATGGAGATGGTATCTCAAATTTTAAACTCTTGGGAGAAACTAGTGCATTACAGGGATGAGACTGTCTTTGTAGATATAAAAACAGAAAGCTGAGTGCGGAGTTTTTTACTGATGTCTTTTTATTAATTCAAGCAGATTTAGCCAACTGAATGCATGTACTACACTTAGCTTCACTGGAGGATTTGGAGTTTAAGCTTGCATTATTTCTGGCTACTTTGGAATTTTAACCTGAAAATGTTTCCACTGACACTTCACAACACATTTTTCAACTTGCTGATGTTTGCTAGGGGACCTGTCCCCAAGTATTAAATGACAGTGACATTGGGGTAAACAAAACACTTGAATCTCTTCTCAGAGGAATTCCTGGCTGATTTCAGGACAGAATAGTAGAAATAGAAAGAAAACCAGAAATGGTTTATCTTTTCCTCAATTGCTTATAAAGGTCTAGTCCTTCTGTAGACTATTGCCAGCCAATTTGTCATTTTCTCTTGCAGCTGATATACAACACAACACATACACAAATGAGGTCACTTGCTTACATATTTCTCACAATACTGATTTAAATTCAAACAGCAGAAACTGTGGTGCAGGAAACTATGGCTGTAAAACAACTCTTACCTTTAAGGAATGCCTTCATTGAACTGCCATCCTCTAAAATATGAACAGGAAAAATAATAGTGGGCTAGCTTTATCTACTTTTTCTTAAGTTACGGTCTTATCTGGAATGGTTCTTCCGCAATAACTAGGCGTTAAGTATATACTGTAGTGTTATAACAAATTTTCTTTAACAAAATACTTACTGTTGGCAGTTAGCTCCCTCTCAGTTTTCCCATCATCTTAATATTCATCTAACCATCTTTCATTGCCAAAACAAAAATAAGATTAATAAAAACTATTAGTTTAGTATACATTATCTTATCATTACCTTTTGTCTCCAATAGTATTCTTTATAGTTCTTTTATCAAATTACACCTTGAAACTACTTCCAAGATCAAATTTTCTTTTATACCTTCATCACAGTTGGCCTTACTCATATAAGAAGAATTTGGTTCAATTTGCTTCAGGCAGAGAAGAATTTTCTTGGTAGCTCTATGAAGTACTGTAGCACTATATGGAGTACATTATATGAAATACTAATTATTTACTGGTTCAGAGACTCAGCTGTACATGTAAGGGAGTTATATAACCTGCAGCGGTTATTTATATTCATTGTACTTAAAATTATATATAAAATCTGCAGGTCTGGAAGTTTCTAAAACTTTTGCAGATCTGCAGCTACAAACTGAACTTCTGTCCTTTACTTTTCTCTTATACTGATGAATTTAAGGAGCTTTTCTGCGATGTCATTTCACTGCAAACATACATTCATACGCCTTCAGTTGAACCCCCTTGTTCATAAAATATTTCCCAATCTTCAACAACCTCACTTATTTAAAAATAAATAAATACATGCTCACTATCAGCTTCTGTTCTATTGACTCCATGTGGATGTCGTATTTGTTTAAACCCAAGGATCCATAACACATTTCATTTCTTGTATGTAACAAAACTCTATGAATAAATCTCTTATGCATGCAGTCTAAATTCCACTGTATTTCAACTTTTGCTGCAATAAATAGCTTGATTAACTTTTGAGACCTTCTCCTCATTCCATCCTAAGAAACAAAAGATCACTAGCAGTTTCTAAAAGTAGAAAGCAAATTTTGACAAAAAACTGGACACAGGATTCAAGGTGCAGCCTCACCAGTGCCGAGTACAGGGGGGCAATCACAGCCTTGGTCCTGTTGACCACACTACTGCTGATCCAAGCCAGGATGCCACTGGCCTTCTTGGTCCCCTGGGAACAGGCTGGCTTGTGTTCAGCCAGTTGTTGACCAGCACCCCCAGATCCTTTTCCACCAGGCAGCTTTCCAGCCACTCATACCCAAGTCTGTAACACTGCATCGGGCTGTTGTGACCCAAGAGCATCTCCCTCTGTACCCTCATGTAGATCACATCCAGCCCAATAGATTTACTTGCATATGTCTAAGTGCTGCAGCAGGTTTCTGACTATTTCCCCTTGGATTTTGGGGGATTCCTTCTGCTTCCCACCCCTTTCTTCTAGCTCAGGGGGCTAGCATTACTGTTAAAGACTGCAGGGAAGAAGACATTAGGTGGCTCAGCCTTTCCTTCATCCAGTGGGTATCTTCCCTACTTGGCTACTTTACCTGTTGTGTCAGGCTGTTCTCCTCCACCAGCTCCAGGAACCTCCTAAACTCCTTCTCTGCTGTACTGCATTTGCAGTCCCTCACGAGAACAATGGTTGGTGAATTCTTCCAGCTGCTCATACTGCATTTCATCTGCCTCTTCCTCCTGGTTAGCTAGTCTGTAACAGACCTAGACCCTTCCACCACGACACTGGCCTTGCTGGCCTTCCCCCTGGTTCTTACCCATAAACACCCATCTCTGTCATCACCATCATCAAGCTCTAGACAATCAAAAAACGCCCTAACATACAGGGCTACCCCACCTCCTCTCCTTCCTTGCCTCTCCCTGTTGAAGAGTTTATAGTCATCCATGGTAGCACTGCAGCTATGCAAGTCATCCCACCATGTTTTCATGATGGCAATGACATAATTTCAGATGTTTGTACACAACACTTCTTAAAGGACTGAGAATGGAAAGTTTATTTAATTTCACGTGGTCTCTATATAATTTAGATTTTAAAAAAAAATCAATGCACCTTTCCTTTTACACAGCCTTTGGTTTGGGGCTTCTCTGCATTAAGCTCTGACTCCCTCCCATGCCAATACAGGATTTTTTTTCCTTGTCTTCAAATGTAAAATTTTGCATCACTTGTATGTTGAAAAACTCTGGGGCATTGCTCAAACGTCTAGGTTGTGTGCACATATCTGCTCTAAAATTTTTCATTATGTTGCTGGCAGGTAACAAATTCTTTTTCTCCATGAATGACATACCTATTACAAGGAAATACAACCTCCTGAGCATCCTCTCCTTCTTTATGTTTGATGACAATCTTATCCAGAAACCATCCACTGCCTGTGCTGAAATGACAAAAGTTTATCATGTGAAATCATACCCTTTTTTAAAATAAATTTTAAGAAAAAAAAGCCCAGATTATCTTTTTCTAGCAGAAACACAGATCATAATAAGACAGATCTCATCTAAATAACTAAGATATATTAACAGAATGAAAACTTTATTATTTCTTATCTTTCATAAGAGATGCAATTCTTCCCTGCCGTAGCCTGTTTTAAATTTAAGAGGGGTGGGTTTTTTCCCTTGGAGACAAATACATGCATAGATCTCTGAACTGCCAACACCATTCCCATCCCAGCCTACATCTTTTGATTCCCTGTAATCAGGCACAAGGATGTTGGGACAAATCTGTTTAAGCCACTAATCAAGGTTTGTGTGAAAGCTGGAAATTTTGGTCCTCTGTGAGTGAACGCCTTATTGCATATATAAAAACATTAATTAAGTAATCTTTAAAACTTATGTTCTCATGTGCAAACGGAGTGGGGCTGCAGCCTTGGAGGGGCTTTGTATGTCTTGGTGCCAGTAACTGGCAAAACTGAGGATCCAAGGATCCAGGGCCAGATAGAATGACTGCCTAAGGCCAGCTACTGGAAGCCTTTTACATCCATACTGTACATACTTTTTTATATTTGACATTGATGGACTGTTGTTCTGATCAGCTGGAGAGGGTAACATGGCCACTTGTACTGTTTGTGTACATGCTGAGTTCCTGTCTGTGTTGATCTGCATGGCCAGCCATGTGCACATATATATGTGTTTTATAAATGTGTGCGTGTCTACTGAGGACACACACTCAGCCTTGCTACTATGAGACCAGCAGGCATGGGGCTGTGCAGCCTCGCTTCTGCTGGGCTACTGAATTCATCTTCTCCCTAACTGCAGTACCCACTGGCACATCCATGCTGATCTTCTAGATCTCTTCCAATGATCATCCTAGTGATTGGTCTGGTTGTCCTGTAAGCCCTTCTCAAATATCCTGTTCTCACTGTGCCTGCACCACTCACGACCTGTCATATTGCTTACGAGGTTTCACCAGCTCATACCATTACCTATCAGCACATTGCAGCAAAACGGCATGAGGGATGTTCTGGTCAGAAGCAAAAAATCATCCTATTTATCCTTATGCTTTGCCTCCCTGGCTGGGAGTCAAAGTCAAAGTCCATCTGAGTCTGGAAGTCCCTAGGAGGCAGGAGTTTCTGTCACATAGGAAGGGCATCCCCAGTTAGTGCATGGAGCAAACCCTGTTCTCTAGGACAAAAGTCCTTTACTTTCCTCATTCACCTTCCTTCCTCCCTCTCAACCCTCAAAAGTTGAGTCTGTCCTGAGTCACCATCCTTTTCCAGCTCCTAACCCCTCAGTCACCTCAGGCTAGGCTTACGAGGGGCTAGTTTTGGATACAGTTCAAAAGAGGTCTGTGACATCTGTCTGTGCTGAGTGCAATGAACAGCCTTCTGAATTACCAAGGCATACATTTTGTTACTGACAGAATTCAATCCCTTGTCCTGTTTAGACAGTCCTTCAAACCACAGATTTGAACTCCAATGTCAAAGAACATCTTGAGATAGCTGAATTGGGTTCCAGATTTGAAATGCTGATCCTGCTGATCCGTGCTGCCTATTAAAGGAGAGATGAGGGAAAGAGAGCATGGTATGGTGCTGTGGGGAATAGAGGGAAGGTGGCCTTTAGTGTTGTGTCTTGGCTTACTACAATGTGAAACTCTCGGGTGTGCAATCAACCATGTTGCTGAAGGCAGCAAACCCTATGCAGCTACAGATAGAGGAAACAACCATTCCAAGGCTGCACAGTTATGGCTATTTCTCTAATAGTCACAAGCCTGCTCAGAGCCTTAGGCAATACAGTCAGCAAGATGGGTGTTGCTTGGGGCCATTTCAGAACAGAGTAGGGTAAAAGGGCTTTTCTAATCTGTTATCCGTGGAGCCCTGAACTGCCTTAAACATCCTTCTCTTCACTTAGCTTCTTCCTAGATATTAATCTGCAAACATATTTGCAATATTTACATCTTTAGTGCTTTTAAATGCTAGCTTTCTCTTCATTTACATCATTATAGAGATGCACATTCCTTCAAGGGCTTGTACCCAAAATTCATCTCATCACCAAATTCTCTCTTTTTTCTGAAAAACATGAAAGCTGAATGCAATGTCTCTCACTGGAAGAGCTCCACGTTGACTTGCACAGATCAAATATATAACCAAATCTTCTACAATTGCCCAAAGCAGCAAGGACATTGTGCTTTAGCTACTCAAATTTTGTCAGGTGGCAAATCAGCTGCTGAGTATCCTTAATTCCATCCTGGATAGTTTTCACTGGTTGTCTAATCAAAGATTGTACTACCAGTGTGAGCCATACTTTTGAGAGTTTTCTATATGCAAATAGTGCTTTCTTATTAAAAATCTTGAAGACAAAGAGTAAAATGACAGTATATGACATTAAACTCGTGCCCTTTTTTTCTGCCCATTACCACAGTTTTTCATCATCCCATCACAGTGATCAACCTGCAGGAAGACTTTTTATCACTGCAAGACCTTCTGTCACATTTTCTATGAAGGATGCAATATAAACAAAGTGCATTGGGTTTAAAAAGGACTTGGAAGCAGACTGGTCTCCAGGAAGTTAAATCCTACCTGGACCAGCTCCATCATGGCTAATCAGAACTTTTTCCAAGTCTCCCAGTGAGACAGCCTTTACGCAGAAAATATCCATCTGTGGAACCATACAAGGAAAATGATAAAGGTCTTAAACACAGCTATTGCTTTGACTCTAACAGTATAGAAAAGCTTTGTTTTACTCTCTTTTTTTCTTTTTTTTCCAAAATGAAAATAGTCATTTTATATTGGTCCTGGCCAGACAGTGATGATCCTTTAAAACATTCTACAGTGAGCACCTGAAAATTACTCCACAGAGACAGCACCAATACCTTTGGCATGACGTGGTGATCAGTTTCAAACAATTATTTGGTTGTGTCTATATTATATTTTCTAGCCCTATCTGCCTCACCGCGATTGGAAAACATACTTAGGAATACAGATTTAGAACTTGATTCTAAAATTCACAGTGATCTGTTCAGGACAAAAAAAAAAGTTATTGTTACCATTTTATTCATATGTGCAATAAAAATAACCAAGAATACCCAAATTCTAATATCTAAAGCTCTCAGAAAATTGTTGACCAAGCAGATAAAAATTATACCTATGATGCAATTATGTAAGCAATATTGAATAAGGAAATGGTAAATGCTTGAATAAACTTTGTAAATAAAAAGATATTTACATTTGTTGATGAAACAGTTTTCTAGCTGTAATTTACTCTTACTGATCAGAAGCAGCATTGTTTTTACTTCACCTGTCCATGTCAAAATTTAACGTTATTATTCTTAGTTCTATGGAACTTCCTTTTGCTGGCATCTCCTCTTGTCCCAATGAGGTTGATATAAACACTGGAATCTGTTTCAGCACCAAGTGTATACGTGGACCTCATACACCAACACTACAAGAAGAAAAAACTTGAGATTATCCTTGCAGTTTGCACGAGACTCTCAAGTTTCCTCATCAAAATGCTGCCAGAAGACTGTACTGATTTTCAAGTTTGCAAGTACCAACAGCTCTCCATGAATTTGTCACTTCTAGGTTCAAATCTTTTCATTCTCTCCACAAAAATATGAAAACATTAAGCTTTAAAAAAACCACATTATGCTGAGCATTGCTAGGCATTGCTCAGCAAAGCAGCTCATCCGGCAAGAGCTCAGTTTTCTTCTCTTACTCCCCGATGTCTATTCATGATTTCAGGACCTAATTCTCAAAGTCTTTCTTTGCAATTTATCTGAAGACCAACTATGTCTTGTCATCATCTGAAATAATAGCTACTTTTCACTGGTACCAAAGCACTTTCAGCCTCCAGATTTGTGCAAAACAATTATCCGGGTTGTTAACCTTCATTTCGTCTTAAAAGAGGAATAACAATCACAAATCCTAGGGTTTTTAGATTTTCAGCTCACATACAAAGGTGGGCAAGCAGATGAACAGCTCCCACACCTATAAAAAATGAACAGTCATCTTGTTTTTGAAGTTTCAACATCTGTCACTAGTGAATGATAGCACTTTCAAAGACAGCTCTCAGTTAAAACATCTTCACAACTTTTAATACCTCTCCCTATAGTCTAGACCAAAGTCTTACACACAAAAGATATATACGTCTTCAAAGAATTCTGGAATATAATTTCGAATTACTGTAGTAACATGTTCTATACCACACTAATATTATTTTTATAACTATCCAGATGTGCAAACCTTTTTTTAGCAATTATTTGCAGTGACCATATACTATTATATTTCATTTCAGATTTTCTCTCTCTGACTTAAAAAAAAAATAATTCCTGTTTACGTTTTGTAGTGGGTTGGTTTGCATCTTTTACTTTTTGTGAGATAAGAATTAGGAGGAATGCAAAGCAGGCTCTAAACTTAAAGAACATGAAGAAGTTTATTACTAGAACTAAAAGAAAAAAAGAATTAATAAGAGTCAAAATACACCTTCAGAACACTTTTCTTCCCCCCATCCTCCCCCCTCTTCCCAGTTACAACATAAAGTCACAAACTTGAGATTATTTCAGTCAGTTTACCACCTATATAATAGTCTTGCATCAGTTCACTTAGGGAGAGGAGTCTCTTTTGCCCATGCTATGGGGCTTCTCCACAAGAAGGAGTCTTCTCGTGGCTTCCAGTGTCACAGCACAACAGCCGCCCGGGGTGGTTTTCTGCTGGCATGTGGAAGTCCCTTCCCTCGACTTACAGCTTTTCCCACAGCTGTTTTCAAGGGTTCAGTCTTAGCTAATGGGGTACTATTTTAAGGATGAGCAGTTCAGGAGCAAAGTTTCTCGTCATCTGCCTCTAGGGGCATCTTCATCTCGGGAACAGAGGTCTTCTTTTCCCCTGGGAACAAGGGGTCTTCACTTCATCGCTATCCCTCTCTGTTCAAGCTTTTCAAGAGGATCAGAGCACGCCACCATTTCTCTCTGATCTCTGCTACTCAATAAATCACAGCTACTTTAACATTTACTGATTCCAGCACAGGCATCTTTGCTCATGGCTCCAATTTGAACAGCTCCACCCCCCATGCTTATCACGAAATTAAAAGGGGTTTTTTGATGTATCATAGTCCATCACCATAGCTTCACAAAAGAATTTCAGCTTCTAGGTTTAAAGCATCTCCTCTATCTCCTCCCTCTGGGCTTCAGCTCTTTCCTCTTCACTGACTTTGGTGTCACTATCATGGTATTCACGTGCCTTTGCCTTTTCCTTTCCTCTAACCTGGGAGAGGATGATGTTTGCAGGTCTCATCTCTTCTGGGGAATTTACAGTTCAGAAGGAGTTAATCTTACCCGGAGCCTTGGCTTGCAGCTACAACTTATCTCTTTGGTGGTCACATGCTCTCTGCTGGGCAGCGGTCAGGAGCTGGTTTCGGCTGTAGCTGTAAAAAGTCCATCTCTGGCTGCCCCGGAGAAGGCAGGGGGGCATCCCGGCCCTCACGGAGCCGCGGGCCTGGCCCCAGCCCCTGCCAGGGCCGAGTGGTCAGGCCCGGCCAGGCCTGGCCAGGCCCAGCCCGGCCTGCTGGCCAGAACCCTGTTACCAGCCCGAAAGCCGGAAGGAAGAGAGATTTCCCGGGCTCCCACCTGGTTTAAATATGTGAATTTCGAGAAGCGCTATTGGTCTATACAACTGTCCATCAACCCAGGGTCAAACCATCACACGTTTTAATGGCAATTTTTCCATGCAGTGTTTCTATTCTAATCACACCTGGCCATTTCTCCTGCTATGTAGTAGATCACAGAGAAGATTACTGTTTCATTTATGTGTAATTTTAACAGTTCTTGGGAGTGAAGATAGGTGCTGGAAGTCCTGACAAACACAATTAGCTCCTTTTAAGAAGGAACAAAGATGAAAACAGAATAGGATAAAAAAATACTTGAAACTGGACAATACTCTACAAAAACTAGTTACAATACTGTTGCCCTTAAAACAAGCCAAGTAGCTACTAGAATCTGACACTTCCATAAATTTTTTATTCACTGGATCCCAAGTCAGCTTATAAAACAAACATCATGTCATCCAGCATCACTGAAGAGCAGCTATTTCTGATTCCCAGTGGAGAAGTAAAATAATACTGCAGATACTTGAGGGAAAAAAATGGCCCCACACGTATTAAGAGACAGGAAAAATGTTGATGGACAGACTCTATGCTTAACCAAATTGAGGTATTTCTTTCAATCTGCCTAAAATTATCCTAAAACACTGTGCCTCCAACACTTTATTATAACTAGGATTCTAAATAGGAGTGGTGTTTCTTGACTAATTTTATTATTTTCTCTAATTCCAAGCATTGATTGCAGCTCTCACATCCATGCATTAATGTATCAACACTGCCTGTGACGTATAATTAAACTCAATAACACACACACATCTTCAAAAGTTTGGCAGAGTCTTATAAAAATTAGTTTCAAGGTTTTTAACATTAAAAAATCATGCTAAAACAAATTGTAGATATGAATAGCAAGTAGCAAAGATAAATTGACCTGATAATTAGCATAATTGAGCTACATATCCAAATTACATTTTATATCATAACTGCTAATATAATCATAGCTGGCCAAAGGGCAGATGATAATGGGTGGCAGCAAACTATGACAGCAAATGTGCAGCAAAGCAAAAAGCCAAACTGATCATGAAGGGGCAAAATCTTTAGGAGTGTGGAGGAGAGAGGTTACGTTTCCAAAAAAACCCCCAAAAATTATAATAATCTATGACCAGAAATTTTAGTAACAAGGCCATACTACCCATGAAGCAAGATACTGCAGGTAGTAAAAGAAGCCACATATTGACATGAAGTCTCCTCCACACTTTCACATTCTTACTTACATTCTCGGTTTTGAAAATGCAAAACATCTGTAGGAGGAAAGGGTATAGACTGTTTATGTTATGACTATTTACATACAAAGACTGGTATCTATATTACTTACAAGTAATTTCCATGACCAAAAATAAAAACAATTTAAGTAACTATAAGGACAGTTTTAAAGCATATTCAATGCTTTTTTTTTTTAAAGAAACTGTTTAACAATAAATGTTTACAAAACCAGAATGCCAACAAGCCCTTTCATTATGGAGGAATGATACACAAGAAGAGAACAAGAGGTAATTATAACACAACACAGAGATATTAACAGATAAATAAATTACAGTTCGTTTTGTAGCACTGTACATCTCTGTGGTAACCAGAGAGATGATAATGATCTAATCATTAAACACAGCTTTCTTTTGCTACCAGCCTAAATAAATCAGTCTGAAGTAGACAGCATGCACATCTTGAAATGTAAAAACCTGGAAAATATTTTCCATATTTTCATGAGTCTATACATCTCTCACCATCTGTAAAATGTTATATCTGACATCTATTTAAGC
The DNA here is from genome assembly GCA_013397975.1 of Machaerirhynchus nigripectus. Lineage (NCBI taxonomy): Eukaryota > Metazoa > Chordata > Aves > Passeriformes > Dicruridae > Machaerirhynchus > Machaerirhynchus nigripectus. The sequence goes on from VZRQ01001507.1 coordinate 101,910, forward strand.
TACACAATCTATATTATTTATACAGAGACTTTCTTAACAAAAAAGACCAGTTTGTGCTCTAAATTTTTCTGTTGATATGGGCTACTACAATACAGGCTATTATGTTAGGATAATAAAATTAATGTTTATATCCCTTAACTTGAGTAGATGCATTTCATAGGAATCACACAAAAAATATGTGGAAAATAGGAAAAGGAGAATATTCTCCGAAACACACACACCTAATTGGAACACGGTGAACATGGCCACCAAGGTGAAATGCCTGCACATTCAAATAAACATTCACTAGATAGATTGTGGACGTTAAGCCTTTTCTGTGCGAATGGAAACCTAGGCACTGGCCAGCCTGAAAGGATGCACATTTTTCAAATTTTATCAAGCAATTCCTCGAGATTGCAGAACAGCTATAAAAGGTACGAGTGCTAATGGTTCCTGAGCAGCAAACTGCTTAAAACTAAGAACAAGAGGGATGGTGCCACTCTGTAACAGACAAGACAAGGTACCCCAATTGTTTGATGGGACAATACAAGCAAATCTGGAGAAAAAACCTACCCATTGAATGTACTGCTGAGACAAAAAGACCCACCATATGTGAATTTTTTCCATTTGTAGTTTTCTGTATATTGTTCACAAAACACAATTTTGTTATGTAGAGAGTAAAGTAAAATGATCCTAGAAAATGTCAGCCTCTGTGACTGTGGTGTCATTTCTTTTGAGTAACCAGCCTGCTCTATGGCCCCTGCTGCAGGCCCATCTGCAATGGAGATCTCCTTCACTGCAGGAAGAAAAAACCATCCCAAAACCCTGAAAATTAGAATTGAATAACCTGATCCCCTGTTCTGTAGGAGTAATTGCATTTTATTATATGCCGATTCAGTGAAACTGCACCAGCTGAAAAAGGGGGTGACAAAAAACTCAGAGAGAGGTAAACCCATAGGGGAAAAAAAAAGGGAAAAAAAGCTGAAAATTATTTCATAAAGCAAACCACTCAACAGAAGTCAGGAAACAGTGTTTCAGCATTGTGAGGGACCTGTGAGAATCACATCTAGGCATCTGTCCAATGTGAAGCACATCAAAGTAATAGAAGAAATATCTTGGAAAACACAGTAACTTTGATAAAGGATATAAGAGGATTAATTAATACAGAATAGCAGGGGAAAAAACTCAGCTAGAACTCAGTAAAAAAGAAAATGACCTTTCAGAAAATAAGTGATTGAAATTTTCAAATTGCTCACAGGGTAAATTTAGATAAGCTCTGTAAAGCAAAGAGAAAAATCTGCAACATGGATGCCTGGATGAAACAGTTGAAAAAGGGGAAGTAAACTGTTTTCACAGAGGTGAGGAGTTTCTAAAAGGCAGATTTTAAAGAAGTATAATAACTGTTCTAAAAAGTGACAGAATCAAATATATTAAAAATACTGTAGGAGTCATGTGAGCAGTCAAGTGTACCAGTACCAAATTTCTAGTTGCTTAGTCTATAAAAATGCTATCTCCTGAGATACCATTATGAGGCTTCAGGTGATTTTTAAATCCCAACTCCAGCTTTTGGTGTCTACTGATAACATAAGAAATTAACTACCTTGGACAAAAAAGAGAGAGAAAGGAAGTTCTCCCGGTTATGAAGAAGAGGTAATCTGAGGGCATACCAAGGGCAACAGAATGCAAGTTAGAGAACCCTTTTTTCCAGATTTCCCATTCTGGGGACCTGAATCAGGGCTTCCAATACAGAAAGTTGATATATTCCTGAGCCTTTAGTAGTGACAAGAGACAGTTTGGGCCCAGTTTGCAGGCACAGTAGATAATTACCAATTCCTTTTGAAGAAGTAATGCACAGAACTCAGTGACTTATGACACCTGCCTTTGGAAAATATAAACAGTAACCAAACACCTGCAGTTGCTTTGCATTAAAGACTAAGTTAATATTTTTATATGTTTCGGAAGAAAACAAACCCATTAGAATTAAAGATAAATTTATTTTTGAGAATATGAAAATGAACATTTTCATGGCAGAAACATGGGTCTCTTTCTGCTGCCTTAGGACAAACTGCTGTCCCATTGTCAGCTCTTTTCAAAGGAATTGTACTAAAAGAAAAGTACAGTCATTATTTGAGAATTCTGGCTAAGGGCTAATAAATTGAAGATCCACAGCTGTCTGTGCCTAAACACTGGTTTGCCTACAACACCACAGAATCCCCAGGTTGGCTCTCCTTCCTTCTTTCTAGTGTGCAGCATGGAGTGGTTTTAGAGCAAAGAACTAGGTTCTTCTTGGATGAAACTACACCAGATAATACATTCCATGAACACAATGATGACAATCTTGACACAGACCAGCAGTCAATGTGTGGGGACAGACAAGAACAAGCCTGAAGTAACTTCCCTCTAAACTCCCAAGAATAGGACCTCAGACACTCAACTAAGTGGGCTTTTAGCACTAAGCGCTTCACTAAGCAAATCCACTCCCACCAGGCTGCCAGTGTAAACAGACAAACAGGCCAAAGAGCACAAAACCTGGAGAGCTGTTAAATGATACACAACATTAAAATTTTCCAACTGTGACTATTCAGTCCTCCCTTTGTGCTGGTGTACGAAGATCACAGAATGGTATTGCACAGTATTGCTCTGGGTTCTGCCTTTTTTCCATACGATGTGCCCACTTGAATGAAATGGTCATTTTGGCTCGAAGGTTGTATCTCTGGTTTTATCACTTGGTATTTACTACCCGGGTTTCACAAGGGGTGTTTGATATTTTGTCGTGACAGAAGGGTGAAGATACAGGTTAGTGCAGCGTTAAGGGTAAAAGAGAAAAAATTCTTAATGGCTGACTCTGGTTAAGAGGGACTATCTTCCTCAGAAGCGGTGCGTATATTAATTTAGAAGACACAACTATAAAAACAATATCAGGTTAGGACATTTCAGTTAGAATTACAGTTCTCACCTGAATCTCCACTAAGTGCTATATAATCTCCATAGTACTATTTGGACCAATAGTCTAAAATATGTATTCTTCAAGACATGCAAGAAAATTATCAAAGTGTGTTTCAAAAAACACACTTGCTAATGAATTTTAAAATAAAGAGAAGCTTGACTACCTATGTAGTTGGTGCCTCCTGAGTGATAAAACAGGAATAAAAAATTTGTAGCGATAATACTTGTGTTATTACTATTTGCTTTGGTCATCTTTTGCACTATTTCAGTCAGTGGCCACCTTCTAACCTTTCTGTATTTGCCTGCACACTTCTCCAAGTGGAAAAGAATACTAAATCTTTGGAGCTGGAACTTTTCCTGCCTCAGTCTCAGTATTTGTCTTTTATCTCATTTCAGTGCAGTTATTCCCTCGTTTATGTGAACAAGAACAGGACATATTTACCCATTTATATCCTCATTTGACATTTATGTTCACATAAACACAGCAGTAAGAAAATTCAATACTCTTGCCTCAGGTACCCCTTTAGAACAAAAGTTCAGCCATATCTGAAGACAACCCATGGTAGGATGTGTGATAAAGGTCTGCACATGTACAATGGAATACAGGCAGGGGACAGTCCAGGTAACACCCTGCTCTGGCTTCTCCCAGGCCCATCACAGGAACTGTCAGCCCATCTCCACAATCACAGGTGCACAAGGGCAGGTGGGAACCCACAGAGATTTAGACAAAGGGAAGCCTCTTTCAGCCCCTGCAGGGCTGTCCCTGGCATGAAACCAGACACAATGAGACAATTTGGAGCATCTATCATACTTATGAGGTTTGATGCCCAAGGGTGTCAGATGCAATGCAGGGCAGAGGAGAAGAGCATTTTGTTATTGCAGAGGACTTATGAGACATTTAGGAGAGGAACTAAAGGCAGGGAATTAGATGGATCTAGGTGACTTGGGGAGGAACTGGTGTTAGAAAATAGATCACATCTTCTGTTCTGTGTGTGTGTGCATGTGTGGGTAGGGAGTCTAAGTACCAGACTTGGACTTGGAGTCCTGCATGGCAACAACTGGAGACACTGAAGGGAATAACACTGTCAGTTTATTATATTTATTATATGTCAGAGTGGAGTGGGACCAGGGGTCAGAGGTCCATGTCTCTGAGTGACCACATGAGCAGCTGAGTGTTGGAGGGACCATGGAAGTCCTGCTCAGCTGCCAGAGACACACTGAGGTATGGGTATCTTTAGGGGCAAGACCTGCTGGGGTGGGCATGAAGGAAATGGCCTTTACCAGCAGCTGGAGCAGGGCTGTGGCCTCAGGGCTCATATGTCCAGTTGCCAGCAACTGGGGAGACTGGGCTCCAGGGGCAACTGCAGAATAGATAGGGTGTGTGAGCCCAGCTGCTAGATCTACCTTGTACACATCTATACACACATATAGCCCCATTGCTGGACATCCATCCTGCTCAGCCAGAGAAGGGAGGAGAATGAGGGTGCTGGTGTTGTGTTTGTGCAACTGCCCTGTGTGCCTGGGTGACGTGTGCAGCTGGCCTTGGTGTGTGGCACATACCCCTGCTCTCTCTGGGTGCTGACTGGGAGTGTGCTGAGCCTTGCTGCTGGTTGGACCTGGGGCCATGCAGCTGTGGCAACCTCACTGAGCTACACTGAGCTGCCACATCTGGTCTGGTTCCCCTAATAGTCCTGTGTTATAAAGCTAAGTCAAAAGCACTCAAAGTCTTCTATCTTATTTTCATTGAGTGACACTTAGGATTTACCCAGCTCAGGGCATGATTACAGATTTCCAATACCTATCACTTAGAAAATAGTTAAACAACTTTTATTTTGTGCATCACAGTGTAACTAGGGGATGAAACCATATCAAAAGAACAAGTAAAAAAATCAGTGCTTGTAAAGTTTGGTAAATTAAAAGTATCTGGAACTGCCAGGAAAAAAAAAATTAGGAAAAGAAAGAAAGGCACAAGACTGCATAGAAGAATCACAGAAAAAAAAGAACCAAAACAGGTTGAACAGGTTGCAGCAAACCTCCAGGGATCACCCGGTCCAACAGCATGCTGAATTCAGGGACAACTTCCAAGACAGATCAGATGAAGTTTTCTAAATCTCCAGGGTTGGAAAAGCAAAAGAGAAGATGTAATAGGAAGAGAAAAAGGAGCCACTGACCCAGAAGCCTTGGCAATGTGGAAAAAATAAGAAAAGGGAAGACAAAGGCAGAGATGCATTTGAAGGGACAAGAAACCCGAGTTAGGAAAGGAAGTTGAGACTGGTGTGATGGAGAGATTGAGAAAGAACTGGAATCAACACTTGGAGCAGGAGACCAGATTAGTGTCAATTTTTTGAAGTGGCTGAGGGACAGTCAGAAGAACTAAGAGAGGTTACCAAGGTGAGAAATTTGAATGAAAAAGAAGCAAGTTCCAAGAGGAAGGTAAAGAAAAGCTAACAGATTCAGGAAATAAATTCAGATCTCAAGACGAGATGCCAGAGAAAACAGAAAGCCAAGGAATCAAAAAACTGTTTCAAGGCTTTGGGTCCATATTGGTTGCATGGAAAACTTTGGTTGGGGAAAGGAGAAAAAGAATAAGGAAAAATTACTCTTTCTTCTAAGAGAGAAGTTGAGCAATGAGGTGAGTGTTTAAGAACAGCAATTAAAAGACCAACGCCTTCTGTGCTTAGTTTACATTTGTTCACTTTGTTTAAAGTTTCCAGCACATGACTTTTACACTTCAGCAAATCTAGTATGATCAGAAAATAACAGATTAAATTGAAAGTACAGAATACAAACTACTAAGTCATATTGAATCTTCTTTAAGTAATTATCACCATATAGTTTCTTCTGCTGCAGAAAGTGACTTGCTGTGGTTTGTTCAGTACTTGTAAGCAATTAGCTTTTAAATGGGAAATAATAATGGATAGTGTTTCATTTGCTTGTTCTTGAGAAAATAAATCGGAAATCCTTTGGACTCCTTGCTGAGTTTGTATTGGTATTCAATTTAAATGTTCCTAAAATCAATAACTAATTAGTAAAACTTAAATTTTTGGGAAATTTCCAAGTTCTCTTGGAAATGTATCTTTTCTTACATACTTGAAACATATATTTTAATAATGTTCCTGTAAACACAAGGAAATAAGCAGTAATACAATGATTAAATACTAAATAAGTGTGCCTTTTTAAATATATTCCCAGCCTTTCAAAGAACAGACTTGATTTTTCATATACAAATATATAAATAGAGAGCACTGACCAGAATATTAGTACTTCTCTATGAATGGCTTTTTCAGACTGCATAATGCAGATTTGAATTATTGATGCTGAATTGATTGTTCATACAACTTAATTGGTTTCTGGACTACTTTTCTATTGCACCAGTAAATTACATATATGTCACTGTGAGTGGCATATGGTACTGTGGTACGTCAATGATCATAGGACTTGGTTCATCCCATTTTTTGAAATCTGCTATTGAAGTAATTAACTATTCTGCAAAAAAATAAAGACACAAAAAAAAAAAGAGCAAAGCAGAAATGTGAGCTGGCTCATACATATTTCTCAGCATCTTCTGGCCTCTGTAATAAAACATTCACACATCACAGACTTAGTATTTTTTTTCAGAGAATTATATTCTTTTGACTTAAGGGTTTTCACTTCTTTGATATTTTCTCCTGAAATTATTTGATTGTCACTAAATGTGTGATGATCTTTTTTTATGTTGAACATGAGACACCGTATAAAATTCACTGCATCAGTTTGAATCCAATTTGCTAAATGGTAGCACCTATCTATGTAAGACCTACCACTGTCTGACATTATTGGCCATCAGCTGCGTCGCTGTCATACTATTAATGTAAAGAGAATCTATTAAAAAAAAATCACACATAGCGATTATCCTGAATCCCTATTCCTCTATAAAGGCCCAGGACTTTTTAAATAATAACCTTATACGATGGGCTATTTCCCACTTCACTTGAAGAGAACAAAGTGCATCAAAGCTGTCATAAACCTTGAAGTTCCAAAGTGTCACCCTGCAGCTAACAATTTCTATGTGAATGGTGGTGACTCAAGCCTGATTTGACAAACATGTGTGTGATGATTCAGATCATGGATTTCTGGTAAAGTATGTTTTATGCAGGACAAGAAAGGATGATTTCAAACTTGCTAAAAGGAACTGGATGTCACACCACATTACATACCTCGATTTGCTACCTGATGTCTTTCTCTAAAGAGCAGTATTTGCAGTATTTCTCTAAAGAGCAGTGATGTATGCGCACTCTGAGAAATCAAACACTTTATAGGGTAAGATGACCTGGCCACAGCCTTTATTCTGATTTTGGGAAGGAAAGGAATGGGGTTAAATTATCAGTTCCCTCTCCTGTGGAGCTAGAAAATATCTGGAAGGGATTGCTTCGTGGTTACACTGGCTTTTGGGCAGGCTGCCCTGGAGGAAACATGAAAAACTGTCATGTATTCACAGGGTATGGTTAGTGAACACATGATCTAAAATACTGAGCACGTACATGGCAAAAGCTCCTCTGCAGGGTTTCTTATTGCCACTTCTCTCCACGTATCACCTTCATCCTTGTCTTTGGAAAGCCAGCTCTCTATGGGGAGACAAATCTCTTCATCAGAAAGAGGGACTACTCTTTCAAGTCTTGCTTCCTCCAGGTACCAGCTGGGACCATTTCCAGTGTTGTCATGGCCAATGCGGATTTCATATAGCTGCCCAAGACCTCTGAGATTAATCTGTAATTAAAAAAAAAAAAATTAAAAATCCAGATTTTAATAACGAATTACACTGTTGTCTTTTAGCCATCCTTCTTATACTGGACATACAAGCTAAATGTGCAGCTAACATAGCTGAGAGTAATGGGTTTTCTTGGAAAATTAAACCTTAATATTCAGTGAATGCCAGAGACATAGAGCAAAAGCATGTGGAGTAGTCTGCAAGTGTAAGTTTATTGACTTCAGTACCACATTATTTAAAGTAAGTAAAGGGCTCAGACAATCCAGTCTGTTTCTAGACCTCTCCACAGAATCCAGTCTCTAGTGTTATAATGTAAATCTCTATTTCTAGACAAATACTTTAACAAGCAGAAATAAGTTCAGTCGTTGCTACACAAAATACTACAAGTCCATACAGTCACCATCAGCAGAGCCCTATTAACTATTCCTACCACTTCTCAGTCTGCTACTTTTCTCTTTGACTCCTCTTTTTATGTGCACTGGTGTCAGGGTTAACTGTTTCTGTAAGTGCTGTTGCCACACTGCAGAAAATTTAAACAATAAAACATGACTATGTCGCATTGAATACAGCAGCCTTGAAATAAGACCCACTATGTTTTGGGTTGCAAAAGTATTTTGGGCAGTGCTGATGGCAGGAATCTAAGCACAAAATCAGGGTTAACCACTTTCAACCTTTTTTTTTTTTAAACTTTTTTATCAGTGTTGTGTTTGAAAGGTCATGGTAACTGGAAAAAACATCACCAAGTAAAAAAGAACAAAAAATAGTCATTTCCTTTACTATTATAGCAATTTTGTACTACTTCACATCAAAACAAAAAGAAAAAAAATATCTCTGAGGCAAGCCTGGCCCAACTCAGTCTCATAGGGTAGAGGAGACATAGGGAGAGCATGAAGAGGGGCAGAATAGTAAAAAGTCCGAGTAGCGTCACACTTATGATCATTGTAGTAGGTTTTACTATATTAAAACAGTTTACTATATTAAAACAGTATGTTAAAGTAAGATGTGCCAACTGAAGACACAATTATAGCATTAATGCAATAAAACCATGTACCTCAAAGATATGATGCTAATACTCACAGCAGAATTACAGCAACAGTAAAAAGCACTCTGAAACTAGACACAAATGTAGCCAGGACATAGGCTAAGTTGCTCTAATAAATTTGTCACCCAGCTGCAAAACAGAGACTTCTGCAGTGGGCAAAGGACTGCTAAGGTTGCCTTGCAAATGAATATAAAAATATATTAGAACCCTCAACCTTTATTGCAAACTGAGTAGAGTATGGTATTGGTGAACAACAAAGGTGGTGCTCTCCTGAGGTGCAGGCACTTGCTGCTATTTGTGGTGCAGAAGTGTTAACGGGCAGTTAAGTAAATAAAACACTGATGCCATGTGACCTTGTGTCCATGATTAAATTCTGGCTTAACCCCTGTTGAAAGAGAAGCATCACAAACATCACAGATTATTGTATACAATAATCATTACAATAATTCTTGGTCAGAACCAGGAGACTCTGTCAAAGAGCCCCTTTCAATTTCTGAAGTCATTTGTCTATGAAGCAAACTGAAACATTGATAAAGCAAATCCTGCATATCTATAGTATATATATACACCATATGAGTTGGCTCAAAAGTGAAGCTATAACTTTTTAAATTGTATTGATTTATCATTTTATGCTAAAGTGGATTTTTTTTGTTTCAGAAGGAGGTCTAAGATGGGAAATACATTTCCAGGTGAATTCCCCTGCAAAGACCATGGACTCCTCCTGCTGTCCTCCAGCACATCCATTTCCTTCTTATGCTGGAAGCCCTAGAGCTGGATGCAGCACCCCACGTGGGGTCTCACAAGAGCAGAACAGAGGGGCAGAATCCCGTCTCTTGACCTGCCAGCCGCATAGTAGATGATGTTTGGCAGACCACTGGTGCAACTAGAGAAAATATCACAAAAATAAACACATGTGGGAAAGCTGATCAAAAAAGGGGAGAAAAAGGAAAAAAAATAAAGAACAAAATAAGAAGCAATTTGAAAAAGGAGAGGCAAATGATGAAACCCATTCATTACCATATTAGCATGCAGGGACTTCCTGTTACTAGATCAGCAGCAGAGCAATCCATCAAACCTAATTAAATGAAGTTTCAAGGAAAATCGGTAGAGAACAGAAAGCTCTGTCCAGACCATTGGGTTTCTCCAGGAGATGAATCTAGTTGCAGTTAGTTCAATTAGGTTCATTGAAGTCCTGTTCAGCATCTCTAAACATGTATGTCCTTGCATCTTTCAATACTTCCTATCCTTCCCTAACATTCACACTCTAAAAGCGGTTAATATATGGTGGTGATATAACCAAATTAAGGAAGTTATGACCATGTGCTGAAGGGGAATTTGCCCAAAGTTTCAAGTCAAGTATATTTTCTTGTTTTCAGCTAAAGGGAGAACCAGTATAAAGCATCCTTGTCTAGTTGACTCTCAAATTAAAAGGTTTTTGGAATGGTAATGGTGGACTTACAGGTTATGGCGTATTTATGAGTCTGAAAAGTCTCAAAAATAACTCAAAACACAGAACACTGCCCATCTGATAACATGCTTATTAATATGCTTAATATTTTTGCATAATAGTCTCTTTCTGAATAATTGTTTATTAGTGATCTTGGGGGAAAAAGTCACGTTTGTTTATTCTTGGGTGGAAATTAGGCAACGGCAGAGTGGATATCAACTGTATATGATGCTCTGAAAGATGTATAATACAATTACAAATTTATTTTCAGTACCAGTTGCATTTTTGGGGCTTGGAACAATTCATCTTGATGTCAGATCAGATATCATATTGGTCTTTCAGTGGTATTGACTTGCTAACATGTTAGTTTTTGTCAATTGGAATCCTGTCAAATGTATGTCAAATTTTGTTCTTGCAGTGAAATGCAGAGGAAAATATTCTCATAATGCAGTAGAGCTAATGATATTCTTCAATACATAAACAACATCAACATATAGTATTCTTCAATACATAAACAACATAGACAACATGAACAGCGTCTTGAGGTTACTTCTTCCTTTGCTGTGTTGAATAAATTGCCTTGAACTTCTGCATGACTTGAACAGAACCTGGCATTTGGAAATCTACTTTCACAGCCAGAACACTTTGTAAAAAGTTGTAGAACAAAGTTGACTTTGTCGCCCTCCTAAACAACATGCTTACAAAAACCTTAGTCTAGCTGTTCTGTGATGTTCCAGAACCACGGCTGCCAAAGTAACATTCCTTTCTATATGTAAACAGCCATTCTGATAGGCCTGCAATAAATGTCCAAAGAGAAAAGGATGAGTTCCAGGACTAAAGCATTGCTCTGAAAACCACGCAGCTAGAGTCTATTCCTGGATCAGCTTTAGGCTTTCTGAGAAACATTAAAAAATTCACAAGCCCCTTTTTGCTTCACTCTCTCAACTATACCACAAGGACAACCTTTACATGTCTCTCACAGGGACATTGCAAAACTCTCTTCATATATTTTGAGATCCTCAGAAAAAGGCACAACTCTGAAATTCTGCAGGTTTTTTTTCTAAAATTTTGTGTTCGTTTTGGATTAGTTGCTACTTTCCTAATATTAAATTGAGAGAACAAAAATTATCAATTTTAGTGATGTAGTAGAGTTTGGACATGGAGGGAAATTCAAATTCCATTATGATGTGGCTTACACCAGCTACCTATAGAACATAAATAAAACCTAAACTGCAGGAGTAACAAACAATGCCATGGAAACACAAACTGAGGTAAAAGGATCTAGATACCACAAATATCAGGTATGGTGATCTTCTTAGGGATGGTCTGTTAGAGAAATCTTTGACAAGTGCCAACCTGTTCCCAGAAAAGGATTTTACAAAACACCTGAATCATCATCTACGGTTGACTTGTTGGTTGATTGTGAAACTCCTTCTGAAGCATCAACCAGCTTGTGTTGAGTTCTGCAGTAAGTTCTAAAGGGGATGGGCCTCACACAGACCTTGCTTATGTGACAGACTGCCAGCACTTAATAACCTTAAAAATACCATTGTAACTACGATGATGGTGGTAATTCTATTGTCTTTGTAGCTTTTTTCTTCACTCTTACAGGCAATAATATCAACACATCATATTTCATAGTACAAGTACCAGTACAAATTATTGAAAAAACTGTCCACCACTTTCAAAAGGGCCATATTTTCACACACAGCATCTTTGCTTTAGTCATAGTTTAAATGTTTGCAAGCAGTTAAATTAGACTGACCTGCTAATCAATACACCTGTATTCTTTGCTCATTGCTACTACTTTTTTTTTGTACGAACATAGAACTAAATCATCTTCTTACCAAAGGCAATGGGAACATTTTCATTAAATCATGCATTAGACAACTTGGCCTCACTTTCTGAAATTGAAGTTAACAAAGCTTGTATTTTACAATTTGTCTCTAAGCATAAACTGAAATCCAGGTTTATCAGCAAGAAGTTCTTCTTAAAGAGGATGCAAGGACTAAATTTAATTCCATTTCTGAATGAGCTATGCAAATACACTTTTTGGTCCCTAGCATACCTGTGATATTTTGAGTGGAGTCGGTATAACCTATTTTCATGTACTTAAGATGTTTAACTAAGTGAAAAGTGAAGTTTCTTGTCTGAACTAGAAAAGGTTCAGTGAAAAGATAACTTCCATAAAAGGATGGAAAGAATACATGTAATGATTCCATTTCTCTTTTATATACTAGAATAAGCAAAATAATATCACTGCTTTCCTGTTGTGCAGAAAGTATCCTGCAATCTCTTTGAGATAAACTCGGGCTAGCATGAAAAACATTTGGATAAATCAACACTTCAGAGGCAGCTGCACCAAAATCCCAATGTCTAACACACCCACCAGAGAACATGCTTGACTGTTATTAATTTCATGTAAGGCCACTTCATTAACAGAATTTCAGAGAAGTCATATACAGCAGCTGGATTCCCAAAAGAAAGAAAAATCATTGACTGCATTAGTTTAACTTGTACAGCATCTGCATATAATAGGGAAATCTTTGGAAGTAGATTATATTTTTTAATTTTGAACATGCAGCTAATATCTGCTGCCAAAAATACATTAACTATTATACCAGTGCAGTACCCAGGGTCCACCCAGGCTGATTGCTTTTTCCAGATGTCTGAAGTTAACCAGTTTGTTAATTGTGCCCAAAAAACTTGGCAGAGTTGCACAGTAACTCAAGAATTAGAGTATATCACAGGTGCTCGCACAGAAATGTAACAGCGTCATGAAAAAGGGTGGATATAGACATGTAAGGAATAGGATTAAAGGTCACACAAAGGTCAGCATTATTTTTTTCCTAGTTCATACTTGCTTTGGTCACAAAAATAGACTGGGTAAATGACTACTGCTCATTGCACAGTGACTGTCCTTTTCCAGTCCTCTCAAGCTCTGAACAGTTTTCTTTTACTGTGAGGTTAATTAAATCATGACAGCAGCAAGTACATATATATATATATACATATATATATATACATACACACTCAATACTGCAGTACATACTGCCTAATTACTGAACAAGTACCACCATGTTCCCCACTCCCATTTCTTGAGGATGAGATGAGCTGTGTTTTTCTCCAAGATTTTTTGTGAGCTCTTTGCAATCCTTCTGTGTTGTTTCTTGGAACAAGCAAAATTTTGTTTCATGCACAGCCTGTAGCTGATGAAGATCATTTTACATACTTCTCCCTTTTATCTCAGTAAGGAAGGAGGTGCATTTCACAGACAGTGACAGTTTCAAGTGGAGTAACAGTCATGAGTATGACTGTTTTATGCTGCTTTATGCATATCTGACTAAACCCTAGGCTTCTCTAAGTTCTGGACCTAAATGGTCGTTATGGAAAACAGGGACAGCTGGAAAACAGCAGGACACAAGTGATGTCCAGCTTTCAGTCATTGTCAGTCCCATGGTTAAGAGAGTGGATAGCTAGATTAGTACTTATATCCACTTTTGCAATCTTCCCACTCTGGAAGGATTCTGAGTTTATTTCAGCCTCTTTTATTTGAGCATCATGAGCAGAAGCATGAAAATGGATTTGTTTCAAGCTATTTTTACAACATTTAGTTTTCTTCTCACTGTTTCTCATTTTACTTTGGAGATCTCAGTTTTGACAGATGAAAGAATGACTAGGGATCCAGACTAGAGGAACGAAAGACTCACAGTGAAACACAACAAATTCTTAGAGTTTGCAGGGTTGATTCTAAGGAAAGGAGTTTAATTATTCATGTATAGGTAATTTAAAATGACTGATAATTTTATTCAAATAGGAGGAAACCAAAATGAAAAACAACAGATAAAGTTGTAAGTGTAACACATTCCTGAGATGCAGTACAGCATAAAGGTGCCCCTGATGAACACAACTCTTAACAAAAAAAGTAAAAGTGGAAGGAAAAAGGCTGGATTCAACACTTTAACAGTCTCATCACAGGAGCACTATTTATTAAGTTTTATGGTATTAAGTATCTCTGCAAGTATGATTAGGACCTCTGCTTTTCATCTCCCTATATTAGTTTCTGGTATTTGACCTAGACCATAGGAGTCTTTAAAGGATTGTTTATGCAGATGAAGAAACTCTAAATCATGTAAATGGATGTGGCACCAGCTTTAGAAGTTAGAAAAATGAGCTCATGCAGCAAATTTCACACAAGGGATGGATTTCAGTTTCCAATGCTCCTAAAATATCACACATACTTCATGTTCTGTACTAGCAAACATGGAAGAACTACCTTCCTTACAAAGACAGCCACTAGCCACAAAATATAAGGTTAAACTGAAGATTCCAAAGATTTCTCACTTAAAATTCCAGCACTTCTAGTAGTTTAATATAGNACAAAGGTCAGCATTATTTTTTTCCTAGTTCATACTTGCTTTGGTCACAAAAATAGACTGGGTAAATGACTACTGCTCATTGCACAGTGACTGTCCTTTTCCAGTCCTCTCAAGCTCTGAACAGTTTTCTTTTACTGTGAGGTTAATTAAATCATGACAGCAGCAAGTACATATATATATATATACATATATATATATACATACACACTCAATACTGCAGTACATACTGCCTAATTACTGAACAAGTACCACCATGTTCCCCACTCCCATTTCTTGAGGGTGAGATGAGCTGTGTTTTTCTCCAAGATTTTTTGTGAGCTCTTTGCAATCCTTCTGTGTTGTTTCTTGGAACAAGC